>CAUYON010169217.1:0-93664 GCA_963573935.1 Arctocebus calabarensis
ACCATCTTAGGTGTGGTCCCACCAATTACCCTTCCTTCACTTATCCTTCCCTCTCCCTCTCCCCATATTCTTTGGCTATAATTGGGTTATAGCTTTATAAATCGGTATCATAGTAGGGCTGAGTACATTGGATATTTTTTCTTCCGTTCTTGAGATCCTTTGCTAAGAAGAATATGTTCCAGCTCCATCCATATAAACATGAAAGAGGTAAAGTCTCCATCTTTCTTTAAGGGTGCATAATATTCCATGGTGTACATATACCACAATTTATTAATCCATTCATGGGTTGATGGGCACTTGGGCTTCTTCCATGACTTAGCAATTATGAATTGGGTTGCAATAAACATTCTGGTGCAAATATCTTTGTTATACAGTGATTTTTGGTCTTCTGAATATATACCTAGTAGAAGAATTGAAGGATCGAATGGCAGGTCTAGTTTTAGATCCCCAAGTGATCTCCAAACAGCTTTCCAAAAGGAACATGTTAGTTTGCATTTCCACCAGCAGCGCAGAAATATTCCCTTTTCTCCACATCCAAGCCAACATCTCTGGTTTTGGGATTTTGTGATGTGGGCTAATCTTACTGGAGTTAGATGATATCTAGTTAGATATTTGCATTTCTCTGATGATTAAGGATGATGAGCATTTTTTCATATGCACCTGTCTTCTTCAGAGAAGCTTCTGTTCAAGTCCCTTGCCCACCCTGAGATGAGATCACTTGTTATTTTCTTGCTAATACATTTGAGTTCTCTGTGGATTCTGGTTATTAAACCTTTGTCAGAGATATAACCTGCAAATATTTCCTCCCATTCTGAGGGCTGTCTGCTTGCTTTACTTACTGTATTTTTGGCTGTGCAGAAGCTTTTTAGTTTGATCAGATCCCACTGTTATTTTTGGTGTTGCTTCAATTGCCCCGGGGGTGGGGTGGGGGGGATCTTCCTCATGAAATATTCACCCAGGCTGTTTTCTTCAAGTGTTTTCCCTGTACTTTCTTCTAGTATTTTTTACAGTTTCTAGTCTTAAGTTTAAATCTTTAATGCAGTGAGAGTCTATCTTAGTTAATGGTGAAAGGTGTGGGTTCAGTTTTAGTCTTCTACAGGTCGCCAGCCAGTTCGCTCAGCACCATTTGTTAAATAGGGAGTCTTTTCCCCACTGAATGTTTTTAATTGGCTTGTCAAAGATCAAATAAAGTAGCTGGGTTCATCTCTTGGTTCTCTATTCTGTTTCAAACATCTACCTCTCTGTTTTTGTGCCAGTACCATGCAGTTTTGATTTATAGTATAATCAGTATCAATTTATAGTATAATCTGAGGTCTGGTAGTGTGATTCTTCCTGCTTTGTTTTTGTTTCTGAGTAATGTCTTGGCTATTTTAGTTTTTTTTTGATTCTATATAAAGCGAAGTATTATTTTTTTCAAGATCTTTAAAGTATGACAGTGGAGTTTTAATAGGGATTGAAAGCCTTCATTCTTTAATAGTTTTATTAATTCCCCCCCACCATACTGACAACACACTTAGACTTTCAAAAATTTTCTGGCTGGTGGCTCATGCCTATAATCCCTGCACTCTGAGAGGCCAAGGCAGGTGAACTGCTTGAGCCCAGGAATTGGAGACCAACCTGAGCAAGAGAAAGACCTTGTTGCTACTAAAAAAATAGGGGGAAAAATACCTATGTGGATATGGTAGTGCAGGCTGAGGCAAAGGGATCACTTAAGCCCAGAAGGTTAAGGTTGCTATGAGCTGTGATGACACAGCACTTTGTCCAAAGTGACAGAGTAAGACTTTGTCTAAAAAAAAAGAAAAAAATAAAGGAATTTTTCCAGATTTAATGTTTTAAGAACTAATGGCAATTTCTCCTATAGTTAACTGCACACACACACCCCCCCCCCCCCACCTCCGGTGTCTGATAACCATGTATACTCATCCTGGACAGCCTGGGGGCCATGACTCTCTGTGAGGCCAGGGAGCACTGATGGGTGAACCTTCTGACCTGGGACCTGTGCCCTCTGGGGAGGGTCACACACCAGCCTGCAGCTGCCACCTTCTGTCAGCCCACAGGCCCTGCCCCATCCTAGGCTGGCTGCCTGTCAGCTCTGTGGTTGATCCCTGCAGTGGCAGCGCTGTCTGTGCAGGTGTTCAGGTGCTTTTGGAATGATGGATTGAATGCATTTTCTTCGGCTTTCCTTCCTAGCTCAAGGCTGTCTGTTAGATGTGTCCATCTAAATGTGTGAATTGTTGCAGTCCCTCCTTGATGACCTGCGCAAGGTTCCATGTCATGGCTCAATCTTTTAGAAATACCTTGTTTGGTACAGGGTAAGTTTTTCTTGGACACTGTTATGGGCTAAACTGTGCCCCACCCCTCCACATTTGCAAGTTGGAATCCTTACCCAGGACCTTGGAATGTGACAGCAGTTGAGACAGGGCCTTTTAAGGGGTGATTAAGGTTACATGAGGGCAATGGCCTGGGCCCTGATCCAATACGACTGCCTCAGGGGACAGCCTGGCCATCTTGACCTTGGGCTTCACCAGCGTCTGCTGTTGGAGCCATTTGCCTGTGGACACTGTCCGCAGGGGGCCAGCTGAGTGGCAGAATGCCGGGTCTGTGCCTGGTATTGCCAAATCTGCCCTGCCCAGTTATGCCTGTCCATGCTCCTATTGGTGGCATGAGAAAGCACCTCTTTCTCCAGACTCTTCACATGTTTTAGTACTTTCAGATTTTCAAATTTTTTCTAATATGGTGAGTCTGAAATGGTAGCTCATTAAATGATTTTAACAATTTATTATGGAGTTTTCCAATATACACCAAAGCCAGAGAGAAGAGCATTGTGGCCCTTAAGTACCCATTGCAGTCTGTGAACATGGTGGTGTCTATTTCCCTGACTCTGTATCTTGTAGCCTCTTCAAATAAATTTAGACATCTTTGACTAGTAACTACTTCTTTACCCATTTAAGTTACAAGGACTTATTTTTATGCCACCTAAACTAGTGCTATCATCACACCTTACGAGATTAGCAAGCACTCCTCAATTCCATCCACACCAAGCACTGTCACCCAAGCACTGTCACACTGAGCATTGCCACATGTTAACTAACAAGCACTCCTTGCTGCCATCTACACTGAGAACTGTCACCAGACCACTGCCACTCAAGCACTGTCACCTAAGCACTGTCACACTGAGCATTGCCACATGTTAACTAACAAGCACTCCTTGCTGCCATCTACACTGAGAACTGTCACCCGACCACTGCCACTCAAGCACTGTCACCCAAGCACTGTTGTATGTTCCCGCCTGGGTCCAGCTTGGTCCACATACTATGCATTCTCTCAGGTCTCTTTCACATGTAACAGTCTCTCTCTGTTTTTGTGCTATGAGAGTGGGGACATCTCCACAGTGTGGACTTCCTTCCTCAGGAGGTGACATACTCCAGCCTGTACCCCATTCTGTTTTTGTGCCAGTACCATGCAGTTTTGATTTATAGTATAATCAGTATCAATTTATAGTATAATCTGAGGTCTGGTAGTGTGATTCTTCCGCAGCTTCCAGCCTGTACCCCCTTCCTGTTCCGTTTCATTGCCCTCCTGTCTCTGCTTTCCAGGATTTGAAAACCTAGGGTGTGTTCTGCTCTGTGGGGAGGTCTGCTTCTATTTGTCTGCATGCATCTCTGTTCTCATTGTGTTTGGAAGCTGTTTCTGAGGAGGAGCGGGTTCTAAGTTAGCTGCTTTCGTGCCCCCACTGTTAATATGCTATCTGATGTTCTTCTGGCTCCACTGTTTCATTGAAAGTCAGCCCTGAGTACTTCGTTGCCCCCTTGAGGATAAATTCCAAAATTAATTTATAAATTTAATACAATTCCAGTCAGAATCCCCATAAGATTTTTTAAAGTAGAAATTAACAATCTTTCCTGAATTTTACAAGGAAGAGCAGGGTGTCGAGTGTAGCCAGAGGAGTATGACAAAGAACTCAGTAGGGAAGTTTCCCCATAGCAGATGACAAGATGGCTGCAAAGTCACTCATTAATACAGTGCTGCACTGGCTAAGAACCTGCAAATACTAAGATCATATTCTTATGACAGACGAGAAGTATGGGTTGCTTGTCTTTTTCTAGATATAAATATAGTAGAACATCTATGAGTTGATCACCAAGGGACTGTAATAAATGGTCAACATAAGGAACTGGTCCTGCAGTCCTGATACCCACATTTCCTGATACCCGCATGTCTGGTCTATAAAAATTAGGTCATCTCAAGGAGGCAGTCAGTGGAGATAGGTGGTCACCTGTAGAGGGTGCCAAACAAATGTATATACATTTTAAGAAAGAAAAAATGGTATTAACATTTTAATACTCAATATATACCAAAAACAAAAGTGAACATAAGTTACCTTGAGCATCTCTTAGACTTGCAAAAGTCAAATGTCAGTGTCTGTCCTGTGTAGTGGTTGTGTTGGGGTTGTGTGTGTCTGGTTAGTGTGTATGTCCGGGTCATGTGTATGTCCTGGGCAGGGTGTGTGTCCAAGCAGCGTGAGTGTTGTGGGCAGTGTGTATGATTTGGGAAGTGTGAGTGTCCTGGGCAGTGTGTGTGGCTGGGCAGTGTGTGTGCTGGGCAGTGTGTGTGTCCTGGGCTGTGTGTATGTTTTGGAAAGTGTGTGTGTCCTGGGTAGTATGAGTGTCCTGGATGGTATGTGTGTCCTGGGCAGGGTGTGTGTCCTGCGCTGTGTGTATGTGTCCTTGGTAGTATGTGTGTCCTGAGCAGTGTGTGTGTCCTGGGAAGGGTGTGAGTCCTGGGCTGTGTGTGTATCTGGGCAGTGTGTGTGTATCCTGGGCAGTATTTGTGTCTGGGCAATGTGTGTGTCCTGGGCTGTCTGTATGTCTTGGGCAGTGTGTGTGTCTGGACAGGGTGTGTGTCCTAGGAAGGGTGTGAGTCCTGGGCTGTGTATATGTCCTGGGTAGTGTGTCTGTCTGGCAGCGTGTGTGATTGGGCAGTGTGTGTGTCTGGGCAGTGTGTGTGCCCTGGGAAGGGTGTGTGTCCTGGACTGTGTGCATGTGTCTGGGCAGTATTTGTGTGTGGGCAATGTGTGTGTCCCTGGCAGGGTGTGTGTCCTGGGCAGTGTGTGTGTCCAGGGTAGTGTGTGTGCCTCTTGGGTTGTGGGTATGTCTTGGGAAGTTCATATGTGTCTGGGCAGTATGTGTGTCCTGGGCAGTGTGTGTTTCTGGGTAGTATCTGTGGGCTATGTAGTGTGGGTAGTTCCCACCTGTGTTTTCCCCTGGGACAGAGGTGTTGGTGACACAAAGAGACATCAAGTCTTACTTGGCTGGGCAACGGATGTGGCTGGGCCAGTCTGGGGTCCTTTGTTAGGCCAAAGTTGCTTGCGTGTTGACCTAAATCCCATTCTTCCTCCTGGTGTCCTTGCCCACACAGGACTGGGGCAGGCAGTCACCTCCTCCAGTGTCTGCCAGCTGCACATCCTCCTCTGTGGCTCCCTCCTGCTCCTTGTCCAAGTGTGCAGGAGAGATTTTGCTGTCCTAAACCCTCACATTTGTGTATGTTCTCACTTTGGCATTCTCTTTTGAAAACTTAATTGTTAAGGATAGGCTGTTAGGATCCACAGCAGAGAGAATCATGCTATGGCAGCAGGGTCTGCATAACTGGCAGGCCACCTGGGCCAGTGTGAGGTCACTGCCTGTCCTCAGAAACCTCCCTTCTCAGGAGAGAGTATGGGAGGCCCAGCCCACCCAATACTGTGACACACACATGGTGAACTCCAGGGACACAGAAGTCCTGCATCCTGGGCAGCTTTGGTTGCTAGTCTGGCCATAGGGAGAAGAGACACTTCTAAATTCCTTAGTCAGATGGATAATTAATGAACTGACACTTCACATTTTCACTGTCTAATGCCCCACTTCTGTCCCAGCTCTACTGCCCAATATTTCTCACAAATTGGAGCCCTCGAGGCAGTAAATAGAGCCAGTGGAAGTGCCCATGCACCATGACTGCCTCTCTGTCTTCCAGTGTTGCCAGTAGGTCCAGTGGCCATCCCATAGCTTACCATGCTGGCAGAAGTGGTTGAGCACCAGCCCCATCCTGGTTGCCCATCTCAGTTCCGTGGGACTGGCCCTGGGACCCAGTGATAGCTGTGCCGGCTTAGACTGGGGAAGTGCCTGTTATGGGCCAAGTTTGCACCTGCCCTGGCAGCTCCCAGACTTTCACCCATGTTGATCTGGAGCTCTTGGCCTGTGATTACACCCCACTCAGGTGCACCAGACAGACCCTCCCTCCATTGTACCCACCATCTCAGCTGAGCCCCCATTCTGGTGATCATATACACCTGAGAAAGCAGATCCATCCCCCAGTGGGTAGCTGCTCCCTCCAGATTCATTTTTCTCTTTCTGGCTGTTTTTTCACTGCAAATATCTGTGTTGGGGTTCCCATCTTTATGCCAGGTGTTTGGAACAGGAGCTGTCCACAGGCCACAAAGTAGCTTCTATCCCCTGCATGCAGACCGGTGGGGACATACCTAGGCTGCCTGTCATTAGGAGAGGCTCCATGCTATGTTGGTTTCCTTTCCAAATGGAGTGTGTGCACCTCCAGGCTGTCCAAGGAGAATGTCATGGACTTCATGCTTATTGTGTATACAGAGTGTCTTAAATCACCTCAAGGGGTCCACATCAGGGGGCAGGACAGGTTAGCTTCGCCGGGCACTGTGGGGCTGGACATCCCTTTGGTATGGCTCAGCAGGGAGGCACAGGACCTGGTGGGCCCACTGTGGCTGGCCAGTAGGTAGAGGCTGCCCCCCACAGCGTGTGGCCAGGCTGACCTCCCTTGGGGCAGAGCCAGTTGCTGAGAGCCCTATCTTTGAAGTGTTAGCCGCCAGTCATACCCCAGCTGTGGCTTAGGGCTGTGGTCCCTTCAAAGACGGGACCCTTCTGTGCTATGTATGGATTATTCAGCAACATGCAGAAGTGGCTTTACCCTAGGTGGGAGACAAGGAAGCTGAACTTCACAGGAGTGAGGCAGACAGGGCAAGGTCAGGCTATGAGGCAGCCGCCCGCAATCAGGTGCCCACCTCGCGCTTATCTGCTGTGGTCCACCCAGCCTCAGGCTCAATGCCCCATGCTTCTTTTCTATTTATAGTTGTCTTATACTATGTTGAGAATGATTTTATAATCTGCCTGAAATTCCTTTGGGAAATAGATAGGTGTGTACACCCTAAATGAATAAAATGCAGTGTGATTTGGTGAAAGGTAATGGCTAGTTTATTTCCCATGTCATAAAAATGTTACTGTCATCCCTGGCAAAAGCTTGACAGGTAGCAGATCTGGTCGGAACACCTCCCCTGCCCATCAGATATAGGCCCTGTGTGAGGAAATGTTAGGTGATTTGCATACCAGGCTCCTCGAGAAGGAAATGTCTAGAAGTGACAGGGCCAGGCATTGATGTTCCTTGTGTTCGATGATTTCTATTTCCTCTGAATCTGTAGGGCCACACTAAAAGGAGACTTATTAGAAAGACAGGACTGCGCTGGCATTTCCGTCCTCTGGGGTTAATTCATCTCACCCACCAAGTCCAGAAACCTCCCATCACAGTATTTTCTCTGCCTCTGGTGTTGTGGCCACAGTAACTGCTCCTATCAGAGCCCAGCCACCTGAGCATCCCTCCTCACACCCCGAGGGTGGAAATTCCTCCTGTTGGAGCTTGGGTCTGGGTTTCTATCTCTTGATGATGACTCAAAGATGCTGGGCCTTGCTCTGGGACAGGCGCAAATGACCTTTTATTCTGTGAGGCAACCACTAAGGGCCACTCAGAACCGACTACTAGGCATCATCTGAATTTAGAGGGCATTGTTTTATAAGAACTAATATAAAATGTCTCACTCATCCACTTTTTATTTAACAGCTTGACGGAGGTGCAATTGACATGCAATAAACTGCATAAAGTATCGATTTGATGTGCTTTGACATGTGTCTGCACTGGTGAAACCACCACCATAAACAAGATAAGGAACTTTCCATTGCACCCAGAGATGCCTCCTGCCCCTCTGCAAACTCCCTCCTCCCAAGGTCCATGCAACCACTGGTCTGCTTTCTGCCACTGCTGATTAGTTGGCATTTTCTGTAACTTTTATAGAAATGTAGTAAGACAGGAATTACTTTTTTTAGGCCTGCCTTACTTCACTTAGAGTAATTATTTTGAGATTTGTTTATATTTTCCCATGTATCGATATTTCTTTTGTTTTTTCTGTTTTTTTTTTGAGACAGAGTCTCATTATGTTGCCCTCAGTAGAGTGCTGTGGCGTCACAGCTCACAGCAACTTCAAACTCTTGGGCTTAAGTGATTCTCTTGCCTCAGCCTCCCAAGTAGCTGGGACTACAGGCACCCACTACAATGCCCAGCTATTTTTTGTTGTTATTGTCATTATTATTTAGCAGCCTCAGGCTGGGTTTGAACCCTCCAGCCCCAGTGTATGTGGCCAACACTCTAACCACTGAGCTACGGATGCTGAGCCTCCATGTATCAATATTTCATTCCTTTCTAGAGCTCAGTTGTATACTATCATATAGATGATATCACCATCTGTTTCTCCCCAGAGCTGCTGATGCACATTTGAGTTGTTTCCCACTTTGATATTAATTTACTCCAATTTCATTGATTAGGATTAGCACGGTACATTTTTTTCTCAGTCTTTTATTTATAGTTTATTGGGGTTTTTACATTGGGTAGATATTAAGTTTGTGTGCTATTGACTATGTTAAACTATTTTAAATTTCACACGAACTTTATTTCCACCTGAGTTTAAAGCATATTTCTTGTCGGGCACAGAGTTGGGTCTTGGCTTTTCCATAGTCTGACAACATTTGCTCTTAAATCGGGATATTTAGATCATTTGTATTTAATGTGATTAGTGATAAGGCTCAGTTTAAACATATGGTTTTTCTATTTTTCTCACCTACCCTTTGGTCCTTTCTTCCTTTCTTTTTCTATTTCTTTTGGATAATTTTTCTATGATGCCATTTTATCTTTGTTGAGTTTGGGGCTATTATTATTTGTTGTTATTTATTGCATTAAATAGTTGCTTTATGATTTACGATATACATCTTTGTTTTATCGTAGTGTCCCTCCAAGTGATATTAGGCATGTTAAAAAAAGGTAACTTACAATAGCATACTTCCTTTCTCCCAGACCCTCATCCTATTTCTGCCATGCATTTTTCTGCATATGATATAATCCGATGGTAGTTCATTTGTTTCCCCTGTCTTAGGGATGGCTGTCCCATGTTGTCTGTCTCCCAGGTTTTTGTTTCACATATTATTTCTGTGGTTTTATTTGTGTCAGGCAGATGGTAAATCTGGTCCCAGTTACTCCATCTTAGCTAGAAAGGGAAGTCAACACACCTCTAAAAATAACATTTTCATTTGTTTGTATGCCATGTGTGTTCACTATAAAAACAATTGGAAGCTATAGAAAAGTAAAACCATCCTGAATCTCACTGTGCAAAGAGTTGACAAGATCTCCATACGTTTCCATCAGTGACTTTTCTGTCCGTGCCTTTCCGTGTATGATATTCCCTTCTTAGATAGTGTCATGCACAAGGTACATAGATGGGTCTTAACTTCTTTTCCTAACATCACACAGAGAACATAGTTTCATACTAAAATTCAAATTGAAGCACTGTTTATTTATATATTTTTACTTGTTAGGTTTGCATAATTGACCATTTTAGCCAGTAAAATTTCAGGTAAACGATCAAAACAAACCAGTGTGAAAGTAGAGCAAGGAATAAAAACTGGCATTCTAGAAACAGATTTGCATTATGTAGACCCTGGCATATTATAGAGATAGTCTTGGGGAAACAGTTGTCCTACCAGAGGCTGTGACTGCCAGCTGGACGTTTGGAGACCATGCAGCTGGGAGCTGTGTGCGCATGCTGCAGGAAAAGGGATTATTGTTTAAGCTCAGAGGATTGCCAGGATTCCTGTCTCTCCTTCTTTTCCAGCCCTGCCCTCAGGACCTACCTGGCATCACCTCCTCCAAGAAGCCTCACTAAGCCATGTGCCCTCTCTTTGGAAGCCAGGGGCTCCCACAGCCTAGGCAAGCCCTGCAGGGAGCTAGGGGTTTTGGCCAAGAGCTCTCCAAGCTCAAGAGCAAGAGCCTCATTTACTTTTCTCTGTGTCTCCAGCACCCTCAAAAGCAGAAGCTCAACCACTGCTGGCACCTCGCTCTGTGCGGTAGAAAGAAGCCCTGGATAGTTTGCAGTCTTGGGAAACGGACCCTACTGGTGTGTGGTTGTGTCTTGAACACAAGTAACGGACCCCTTTCAGAGGCAGCAAAAGGTCTGTGGCCTATAGAGCTATTCAGAGCAGCATTAGTTATTCTGAGGCTGTTTGCTGGTTCAGAATAGTCATATCTGAACTTATCAGAACCATCAGAGAGAGTCCTAATTGTACTAAGGTGTTGCATGTAAACTGCAACCCAAACCAAAGACAGATTATCGTGGCACTATTAAAGTTGGCAAAAAAAAGTATTTGTCCGTTAGAATAGATGGCACCCATTCATTGACTGCTGAGGAAAGCCAGCACACTGGCCATGCCAGTCTCTGTTCCTGGCACTGGTGAGGCCTGTTTGGACAGAGAGCTGGTCTCATGTGCTGCACTCAGCAGGTGCAGTACAAACCCACACGGGGGTCTGATCTGCTGCTGCCTGGCATGTTCATCCCTCTAATCTGGGCCCAAGTCTCAGTGCAGTTAGGACACCAGCCCCACATAGACAGCAGAGTGGGTCAGGCATCTTCCCAGCACAGGAGTGAGCCCAGAGCCAAAGCTGACTCCCTCCTGACACCTCAGCCTCAGGCCAGCTAAGCAGAGAAGCCTCTGTCTCCCTGCCCCCTGACTTGCCTAGCCAGCAACTCTGGAGCATGGCAGTGTAGGGGGGCAGCAGGTGCAGAGTCATCCTGGCCAAGCCCCTTTTGAGGCCATGGTCTTAGCCACATGTCCTTCTGTGGCCCTTCTCATCCCTAGGCTAATTCCTGCCTGGGCACCATGAGCCCTGCTCATGGCTTCCAAGTCACACAGTTACACCTACCCTCTCCCAGACGAGCTGTACTCCCTACGTCCCCAGGAGGGACTGGCTTGTCATGCAGGTATAGCAAAGGAACCTGCTGACCACCTGAGCTAGGTCTGGATCCCTGAGCACTGGGCTTGATCTCTGAGCTTTTGCCACCACTTCAAAAGCTGATACCAGGACCACTTGACACATCCCCAGCCAGCCAGAGCCCACACTTCCCCGTCACTGAGCTACAGACTCGGGTAGCTCCAAGTTATAGCCTGGCCCCTTCCCAGCCTTGGTGCAGCTACGTGGGCCGCTGGACAGGACATTCCATCCAACACCCTCCACCCAGCCTGGGGCGATGGTCTCTGCTGCCAGAAACCCTGGAGCAGTAATTTAAACATTCAGTCTCATGAAGTGCTCAAAGCCCCACTTGAGGGCAGCTCTCTCCCTTCCCTTGTTTGGGTGGGTCCTTCAGGGGGTTGGAGTGGATGGGCCCTCAGGAGCAGAGGTCCATAGTGCTGACCAGTTCTCCCCAAGGCCTCCCTGCCTGGCTAGGGCTTCATGGCTCTTTGGAAACCCCACAGGGAATGTCTGCTCCTCTTGTAGAGCCTGCTCTTCCTTCTGTCTGGAGTCTCTGGCTGCACCCTGTAACTGGCTGTCTAAGAGGGTCCAGGACCCAAACAGCCAAGCCTGTGCTAGGAACGCCCTGCCCTGCCTTGCCTCAGTTACCGGGAGCAGGAAGTCAGCATAGCAGGCCTGAGAGGCAGAAATAATCATGTGTCACAAAGTCCAAGCCCTGTAATTCTGAGGACTTTATTGGTAGGAGGGGCAACTCCAGCCCACTTGTCCCATCCTAAACATGGTTCTGGCAGCAAGTGTTGGTGGCCCAGCCCAGAGTGAGGGTGTCCAGGGCATAAAACATTAAGGTTGTAGCCTCCAGTGGAGTGAAGGGCAGAGGGAAGCAAAGGTCCCTGAAAGACCACAAGGGCCACACCCCTAAGTCCACACTTTTGTATAAGCCCCCAGCATACCCCATGCACCCCACATCAGTGTTGGGGTCACAGAGACTGGGTGACCTCAATGGGCTTTCTTCCTGATAAGCCCCAGGCCTCTGCCCTGGCCCTTGGCAGGAACAAAGTCACTTTCCTCTACCTCCTGCTTCCCGGGACCTTCCCAAAGCTGCCTGAACACCCAGAGCCACAGAGGCCAGAACAGCAGAGAACACAGGTATCAGAAGATCCCATGGAAAGTGGCTGCTCACGTGACCACCCAGGCACATGCTTCAGCTTCAGGCTCCTAGTGAATCATGGCACAATGGCCTATGACCCTATGCTCCATGTTGCTTAGCCCAATCTCTCTTCAGATGCCACCTCGAGAGGGCAGGAGGCTGCAGCCCATGGGGCCTCCCAGTGGCTTCAGCTCCTCAGAGGCCCCGTCGTGCACACTGGGCTGAAGCCCTGTGGAAGAGCTTGTACTGGATGAAGTGGCTGGCAAGGCAGATGAGGTAGCACTTTGTGATCAGCTCCAGCCACAGACACTTCGGTCAGATCCAATATAGACACTCAGCCTAGGACCACGGTGCTGACCACAATGCAGACACCCACTCCACCTAGGACCTCCACTCCGCACAGCAGAATGAGTGGGCTCAAACAGGCTTTAATGGTGGCTTGGCCTCTACCCTCTCCATACCACAAGATGTGGGACTCAGGGGCCACCAGTGTTTGGGGACCTGCCTGGCTATCTCTGATGAAAGTTACATTCTCTTGGTCTTACAACAGCTGTGGTTCCTGAGACCCCACAGAACACAGATCCTCAGTGAGGTCTGACCTCTGGGCTCCATCCACTTAGGTTTTCAGGGAGTGCTGACCCATGGGTGTGGTTCTCAGACTCAGGTGCCCTCCACACAAGAGGGGATACAAGCCAGGCAGTGATGTCCAGTGCGAAGGGGTTTCTAACAGACGTGCTTGAGTGGAAGAGACTAAGGACTAGCTATTGCTGGACCCACTAGTCTTGGTGGGTCATCTGGTAGGAGCTGTACTCACCTGCTAATACTGCAGTGTTAGGTGGAGCCTCTTTTGTCACAGTGATGCGCGCATAGCTGCGTTTTTCTCCTAGGTTGGGTGTGCTGGCCTGTCTCTGCAGAGCGCCTTCCGCCACTTCTGGAGGCACAAGGCCTGCTCACTCCAATCATCCTCTGCTCATCCTCATCCCCCACTTCATTCACCCCACTCACCCCTTCTGCTCACCCAGCTCTTGTGGGTTTGGAGAGTTTTTAGCACCACCGAGCCTTGAAGAACTATGTCGACAATCTCTTTGCCTGGAATCAGATGGCAGAAGGGGCACCTGGATGTGGCCAGCAGGCGCAAGCCAAGGGTCTCCACCAGCTCTGATCCACCCAGAGCTCTGGGTAGTCTCACAGGCCCTGTCCAGGTTTTGTGCTTCCCCAAGCACGAGTGATCATAGGGACCAGCCTGACAGCCATGGAGCCTGCAGCCTCCACCAGAGGGTCCCTCCTGAGGAGCCAGTCCAGACCCAGCCCCTGCTCAGGGGCTCCAAGGTGTGTCTGCAGGAAGCAGCACTGTCCCCCACTGTTTCTGTCCCAGGGAGAGGCACCAAACACCCACCAGTCTGCTCACCTTCCGGGCAAAGGCACCACGCTCCGTGTGTGAAGAAGTCCCATGTCTGATCTTTGCAACAGCTGCAGGGGCTGCCTCCTGCTCCATTGGCATGATTTAAAGCATATAAAAGTTAAACAAGGTGAGAAAGTGAAGTGAGGTACCACCCCTTCTGTGGGTTCCCCAGCAGGAGCTTCACAGCTATTTACACTTCCCTGACCCCTTACCTCCTTGCAGTCTGGTAGGCCTACTAAAGTTAACTTGGCTTGTAAAATGATTTCTGGATCTTCTGGGCCAGGAAGCAGGTGGTCCGGCCACACGCTCTGAGGATGGGCTTTCGCCGGTCACTTCTGGCAGTCAGCTATTTCTCCTCTAGGATGCTGGGAACTACCTGATGCCTCCTCTGAGCCACCGGGGACTCATGTGCCTCACAGGCTGGAGTTTAGTCTCCATCCCAGGCTCCAGGCTCATACATGCTTGCCTGAGGCCCATGCTCTCTCAAGTACAGCCCAGGCCAGCCAGGCCCATAAAGCAGTTCCTCAGCTCCAGTGTACACCAGAGAGAGCTGGTCAGAGCTGCTGTACCTGGAATTTTGGGCTCAGAGACCTTAAGAAAAAGCCCCAAATTGTGTGTCATTTTCTTGTACCTTCTTCCAGTGGCCATGTTTCCTCTGGCCACCCTCTGTGATAGTCTCTACACACTTGGGAGGAGCTTCAGGTCTGCTTGGACACTTACTGTGGTATTTCCCACTTGTCCTCACTCGGACCCTCCATGTCCCCCAGATGGTGGCCACTGTGCCACATCCAGTGCTCCTTCCTGCTCCCGTGGACAAGAAGCTTCAGCATACCCACACCCCAAGCTGGACCCCAATGACCCAGCTCCTGATGCTTGGCTGCTATGGTGCTAAGGGTGTTCTAGCCCTCACCAGCCACCCAGCCTCTGGCTGCTGCTGCAGAGTCACATAGTCTCTGTCCTGGATTTTCCTCTCCACAGAAAAAATTGGAAAATGAGGATCCTCAGGCTGACCACACCTGCCCATCCTTCCTACCACTGGGGGCCTTGTGCCTCCTGTCCCCACCCCACCTGTTGGCTCTTGTCACCACTCATTCATATTCAGTCGCTTTCATTCCGAGCTCCACAACACCAGGCCCTCCCTCCCACTGTCCTGGGCCTCTCCTCCCAAAAGCTCACCAGTCACACCCGTGGGCCCTGCCTTTATCCCTTCTGGCCGAGCCCCACTGTGCTGACTAGTTCTTATCTCTGCAGAAGTGTCACCCAGGCCACTCTCTTGGCACAGCTGCTTCCTCTGGCCTTTTCTGGGGCCCAGGAGTTTTGGCCCAGGAGCTAGAGTGTCCCTTGAGGGTTCTGTGGGACGCTCCAACCTCAGGGCACCCAGACCCAGAGGCCTCCAGGTCTGATTCCCTGAAAATATGCAGATGCTCCTTAGGTCCACCTTCTGAGGGCCTGGCAGAGCTCAGAATGCAGTGGGACTTGCGCCAGCCCTGCCCCACAGGAGCATCTGTAGCAGGATAGGGGGCAGCAAGGCCAGAGAGCAGGACCACCCCCCAACAGGGCTAGCCCAGGACTGTCTTTGATGAGACTTTGTTGTTTGGAAAAAAGAAATGCTTTTCAAGAAAAGGAAATTATTCAAGCAGATCAGGTGGGAAACCAGCTATCTAGGGGCTGTCCGTACCCTGCACAGCTCAGTGTGACCTCTCCGTGGGGATGGGGCCTGGGGTGCCCAGCCTAGCTGGCAGGAGTGGGCAGACATTGCCTCCTGAGGCCTCACAGTGCTAGCAACCCACTTCCATATACGAACGTGGGGCCATACTCCTGCTTGCCAGGCAGGCACAGGACAGCCACCTGCCATCGGTCTCAGCCAACTCAGTTTCCCCAAAGGTGGGGAAAGGAGCCAGTGGTGGGATCTGGTGGGCTCTCCCTCCCCTGTATATTCTTTTCACCATCTGCTCAGATGCTAATGAGCTGAGGTCTGACCATCAAGACTCCCAAATTGCCCATCTCCTCTCGTGACCCTCAAATATAACGTGGCCACATAAGCTCCACCAATGCAGTAAAAGTAGTAAGAATGCATCATAATCAGGTGCAATTTACCCCAGTTGCAAACACAGTCTGTATCTGAGTGTTTCTGTTACCTGCCTGCAGCTGACAGTGATGCCAGGGATGGTCAGCCTGGGGACCCCAGCCCCACCCTCCACAGGCTCCACCTATCTGCCTTGCCCCACCCACCCAGGCCCCACTGCCTGGGCTGTGATGGGTAAGGGGCATCAGTGAAGGAGGACTGAGTAGTGATTAGGCAGCAAGGGATCTTGATGGGGTCCCACTGGGTCCCGCTCACACTGGCGCCTATCCAAGTAAGACACTGCACTGTCCCTGTGCCCAAGTGCTCCCTGTCTCCCCAGGGAAGGAGCCCGCCCCTCCTCCGTGACACCTTTTCCTCTGGAGTCCCCTGGAGCCCGAACCCTATTGACCCTATGCCTTATCCTTGACTCACAGACCTCAAGAGGGAGCAAGCAAGTGCACCCCCCCAGCCTGTCCCTACAAGATGGATAAGAGTGCTCCTCAGTGGGCAGCACAGGGGTCACACCCAGCAGCTCCTTGGCAGGGTCTCCACACTGTTATTCAAGAGGGAAGTAGGGTGATGCCAGGGATGTTCAGCCTGGGGATGCCAGCCCCACCCTCCACAGGCTCCTCTTCCCAAAGGAGCCAGCTGGTAGTCCACTTCGTCCTGGGGGGCAGAGATGAGCCCTTTGCCAGGTGTCCTTCAGACCCATCCTCTGCAGCCCGTTAGGCCAACTCATACTGTCTGGGATGGCTTCAAAGCAGTCCTTTGAAGGGGGGAGGGTTGGGCCAGCAGGGCTGGGCTGCAACGGTGGGGCAGGCTGGGGGCTTTTCAGAGGAGGTGGCTCTGGCCTAAGCCCCCCTAGGAAGAGAAGACCACGGGCCAAGTGGCAGTGCCTGGGAAGTCAGGAGGACCTGGGAAGAGCTGAGGAAGAAGAGGAGGGGGAGCCCAGGGCCTGGCTCTCACCCTCTAGCATTCTGGCTTCTCCGGCATGTGGCCATGTGGAGGTCACTGCTTACTCTGGCCCACATGTCGGGAAGATGGAAGGTGTGGACACCAAGGCTTTGCACTTCTGGGTGGGGGAGGAAGGGATGGATTAGCCTCTGGCAGGAGGACTACACAGGAGAGAAACAAGGCAGGGACCCAGAGCCTGGCTGTGGCAGGGGCTTCTCCCCTTCCCCCGTGCAATGAAAGAGCAGATGAGTATGGAGTAGTGCCCCTGAACTGAGTCAAGAGTCACTTGGAGCCCCTACCCTGTCAACTCTATGCCCTTAGAGAACAGCTCCTAAGGGTGGAAGAGGGGCTAGAGACCAGCCAGCCTATACCAGAGACAGCCTATCGGTGCTGGCAGCCTCCTTCGTGGAAGCTACAGCTGTGGCTGTGGATAGAGGTGCACGGCGCTGGGTGCCATAAATGGCTGCATAAACATTAATTAGCACAAGTTAATATATAATTCTGCACCCGCAGTATCTCACCAGCACAATGCTATTGTTTGATAAGGATTTAATGAGAAGAAGGAAAGAAAAGCCCTGATAAGAGCCTGTTCATATTGTGATAGGTGCCAAGGTCATAAGGTGGGGTGTGGGGAGAGCACAGGGGACACCCTGTCGGCTGCATTCCTGGGACCTGCAGCGGAGCCCAAGGCGGCCGTCGACCTGGTGACCCTAATGTCTACACTTGGCCTATTCAAGCAGGGCCTTTTGGGACAGTGCTTGGCCCATCTTTACAGAAAGTGCTGTGGGCTACGTTACTATCAACATTTTGAATCAGTTGCTCCCATAGACCTCAGCAGAGCAGGGCCACAGCCTTGTCACTTTCCTCCCTTGGCTCACAGACAGCAGCATGGAGGCAAGGTCAGGGAGCCGGCAGCTTGCACAGTCAGGCAGTTCCGGGCACGGCAGCGCCCTCCCTGAAGCAGGAATATGGCCTATCATAAACTGGGCTCACTTGTCAGCCCATCCCAGAAGTGTGGGAGATGCCAGGCATTGTGATTGGCACGTGTGCTGATTGCGGCTGCTGCAATCAGGGAAAGAGGACACTGCGGGTGGGTGTCTGCCTTCCAAGGCGTGGACGAATTTGTTTCGGAGAAAGGAAGAGCCTTCTTCCCAGTGTGTCCTCCTGCCTCTGGCCACTGTCCACACACACTGACTTTGGTCCAAGGCCAGGTGTTCTTGGGATACTAATGTGGGATACAGACAGAACCCCTGGGTACCTCTCTCTGTGCACAGCCCCCAAGGGGGCTAACACGGAAGGAAAGGTGGCAATGAGGGACAGAGAGTGAATCCACATGGACAGGTGCTGGGGGTCCTTCCCACCCGAGGACCCTGCTCTAGAGATGCAGTGGGCAGAGCCCATGGTCCCCTGCCTGAGGATGCACATGCAGTCATATAGCTGTGTTTCAAACATCTTATCCTGTCAAGGACAGTTTGCCACTGAAGTGTGGCAGCTGAGCAAGCTCCCTGCCCTGGCCAGCCTGTGTCTTCTGAGCTCAGACATGGCTGAGCAACAGAGACCCCTTAGGGAGACTTGGAGGAAGCCTGGGAAAAACACAGGTGCTGCATGTCTCCAGACAGACCAAACCATAAATGCCATGCCCATTGCCACTTCAGGTGGCACCTATGGGGTATGTGCAGCACCAATGAACAGGTGACTACTCTTCAGCAGATATTTAAATCGTCCTTGACCAGCCTGGTGCTGGGACACCCAGGAGAAGCCATCTTCCCCCACAGCAAAGCCACTGTCTCCTGCTGTGCACACTTGGCAAGCCTGTGTCCATTCCAGCAAGGGAGCTCTGTGGTGCCTGAGGACAGCCCTGGTGCTCTCTTAACCCTACTTCTGCCATCAGTGACTCTGGCTTTAGAGGGGAGTGTAGGTGCAAGTGGGAGTAAGGTGTGTAGGCCAGTGTCATGCTGACCTCTGGGAGAGCACCTGCTACCCAGGCCTTCTAGACAGATCACTGGGCCTGTCCATTGTTGCCACCATAGTGCTTTGAAATAACCCACAGCCCAGCAATCCACCCAGAGCTCAGTGGGTACACATATTCATTCTGGCTAACACTGTGTTGGCCTGAGGCCTGGGCAGTGGCTCAACTGGGATCTTCCCAAGCAGCCTGCAGGAGACGCCCCTCCTTCTGTGCAGGGTGGCCTGGTGCCCACACCTGTGTTCTCTGACCCTGGAACCTGAACCCTGACATGGGACACGCGGGCTGGTCCTGTAGTCACCTCCATCTGACAGACGAGGTTAGAGGCTCAGTAACCCCACAGAGGTGGCACAACCAGACAATAGGCAGTACACCCTAGACCCCCAGGTGTGTGCAGGCCCCCACCTCTCTATGGGAACATCCACAGCCAGGTCAGCAGTACAGGGGCAGCTTGGGCCTGGAGGGAAGCCTGCCTCTGAGTGTGTGACCTGCAGCCAGTCACTGTAGCCTTCAGCTTCCTCACTTTAGAACGGGATTAGTGTGGAGCGAGTGCCAGCCAGCCTGTATACCGGGGTTCCCACGGGCATCAAATGAAACCCAGGTGGGGTTGGACCAGGGGGAGAGTGGCCAGATCTGTTGTTATTTTTCTGTGCATATAATACCCAGTCTCTAAACAGGGAAGTCCGGAGCCAGAACAATGAGCACATTCATTAGTGGATGAGGGATGGTCCACATTCATTAGTGGATGAGGATGTGGCCTCTGCCCAGGAGCCTAGCGGTTCCCACATTGCCAGGGAAGAGGGAGTCCATGGCTTGCCCCTAGCACACTGGCGAGGATCACACTCCTTCTTGTGGCTTACATGAGCATGGAAGGCCCTGCTCACAAAGAAGCTTGGGCTCCACCCCTAGGGAAGAGCAGGGTAACATGGTGTACTCGTGGGACAAGATGGCACCAGCCAAGAACAGAGTAGTGAGCACCTGAGAATTCCCAAATGCAACGCTCAGTCGCTTTTGCACGGGGAAGTAAAGATGAGTCAGGATGGGGTGGTCCAGCCACATCACTCTGCCTTATTGGCACCTAATGTCTGCACCACACGAGGTGGCTTTGTCAGGGAAGCCAGAGGACCCTATGTGCATGTCCAAGGAAAATACCCTTGTTTCACAAGCCAACCCAGCAGAAGCATGAGAGATTGATTTTGAAAATATTGTTCCTGAAACCTAAACTTGCAGCTGGTACTTCCTGGCAGCAACGCATCCACCAGGGCTTGGCTGGAGCCTGTCAAGGAAGAATTTTTGAATAGGGAGGAACAAATTTTTGACTTTACGTATCACCTTCCACCCTAAATCTCAGAGGTGACTCAGCAGCCCCCATATCCCTAGGCTTGCCCTGTCCAGGTGGGATGCTGGGTGGGGACCTCACGCCCTCCCCAGAGTCATAAGGATGACTCAGGCCACTCCAGCCTACCTCCATAAACCTGGTGACTCCTGATTCTGGAAAAAAGTTGCAGTTTATGTCCAAGCTGGCCCAGGACAGCCAGCACCCACCTGGGCAGATGTACCAGCAGCTATATGGGATATGTTCTGCAAGGTCTCTGGTGGACAGGATAGAGTGGGGTGCCGAGACCTGAGGCAAGACCCTTGCTGTGGCCCAGCACCTGCACCCATGGGACTTGGAGTGCGTTTCAGGGGCTGTAGGGAGGGGGCTGGCCTGGTGGTCAACCAGTCACAGCAAGGAAGGATGTAGCCCTTCCCACTGCCCAGGGGGCATGGGGGCTGCAGGTGATGGCTCCACTGCCATCAGTCACAGAAGCTGGGATGAAACTGCCATCCTGGTCCCTGTCTGCAGAAGGGGACAGTGATTTCAGACCCTGTCCAGGCATCTCCAGGGTATCCTCAGCTATCCTCCCTCAATCCCCCTTTCACTCTGGTTTCACAAGTGGGGAAGCTGAGACACAAAAAGCCAACCAGGTTCCCCAGGTTGAACAGTACTCCATGGCCTTTCACAGAAGTGCCTGTGTCCCAGCAAGCAGGAAATGAGGACCCCATGTGTACCTGCAGACCTCAGTGCCCCCAGGTGTTGCTGAAGGTCATGGGGGGAGCAGGCCTGGCTAGAGAGTTCATCCTGTGATAGATGGAGTGTACTGGGGAGCACATGGTGGCTTTGTCACGGAAGCCAGAGGACCCTGTGTGCATGTCCAAGGAAAACACCCTTGTTTCACAAGCTGACCAGCTGCACAGGAACAGGACTCAGACCTGCTGACCTCCTGGCCCATGTGCAACTTTGGGGCCATCCCAGTGTCCCTAGGGATACCAGGCAGGAAGGCCTCTGCAGTTCTCACCTGGTAGGAGCCTCCCTGAGGAGACCTGGGTGAGGGTGTGTGAAGGCATTGGCTGAGGGGAGGGCAACGGGATGTTTCCATGGCCTGCAGGCGGTGGCCTTACCCTGCTGGAGACCAGCGTCTCGCAGCAGCTAGCACAGAACATTCCATGGGAAATGCACTCTGTGAACATGCAGTCACTCACAGGGCCTGGTCAGCTCCTGTCTGTGGACTCTGCTGTGCCTGGAATCCAACACACACCTGAGATATCAAAGTCCCTGCCAGGGCTGGAGCCAGGGGCATCCGGGGGTCTTGTGGGGAGGAGCTGCAGCCCCACACCCCTTTGATCACACCTACCTAGCACCTCTCACCAGGAGGCTGGAGAGGAGCAGCTTTTCCCTCCTGGGGCCTGGAGTCCTTTCCTACAGTGGGGTAGGAAAGGAGCCCTGGAGCCTGTTTGGGGAACTTCTCACAGGAGTCTGAGCTAACAGATGACCTGTGTGAGGCTGACCTCCCCAGACAGGTGGAGCCGCATCCCTCTCAGTGCTGTCTGCCCGGTTCCCAGGAGCCTCTCAAGGCCCCCCAATCCTGCTTAGGTCCCAAATGAGTCTCAGGATGGGTTTGAGGTGTGGGCAGCTGGAGGTTCCAGGAGCTGCTGCACTCCTCCAACTGACAGAGCGGGGAGACTGCAGTTCAGGGCCATGATAGTGGTGTCATGGATGGAGGGCTCTGGACACCTTGGAAGGAAAAGTTGTTACCAGAAGGCAAAGTCAGTATGTGGTGTGGGTCTCCAGGCGGTGGGAGTGAGTGCAGTTCCTAGCACTGTGTCCCTTGCATTCTTTCCATGGGAAGGGGCAGGCGGGAGCTGAGGGCCCTTGTGTGCCGGGACCTTGACTCTCTGCTCTGGGACACTGTGTCCTGCCTCCGCAGCCGGTCCTGTGCCCACCGGCTCATGACTGCTGCTGCTCCAATCTGAAAGGCTAATTTGTGCAAATGAGCACTGTGCTCCCCACGCGGCCTCTGCCCAGGAATTTCCTTCCCTGTTACACATGGCCAGGATTCCTCTCTGCGAAAATTTTCCGCTCTCGGGTGAGCACCCTGCTCCCATGCGTCCGTGCTTTCTTTGCCTTCAGGTAACACCTTTTCCTTCCAAGGTGCTCAGAGCCCTTGAGGTGTCTGGCCTGTCAGCCAGGATAGGCCAGGGTACCCACACATGCCTGGAACAGTGTGACAACTCAGCCGCCCTCCCTAACTGCAACTCTGGGCCTCATGGGGGACCTGCCAGTCTATGGCAGGACCACATAGGAAGCAACGCAGATGGAAGTGATCTGGAACTTGAGGGGCTACAGCTGGCTCCTCACTCACTGTAGGTGCCCACCTCTCCTGGTCCCCCCAGAACTTACCCGTTGGTCAGCAGGGCTGGGCGGTGGCCCATCCAGCACCCTCAGGGGCTGTGCTTTAACTAGGGCTCAAGTTGGTCCCCTCCTCTGTGAGCTGGAGCCACTAGTGGGGCAAAGACCCCCTTAGCTTGTGCTCAAGAATGTAGCCATGATGGCAGAAACACAGGGACCTGGGCAGACACTGTCATAGCACACTGGTGGGAGTTCTAAAATCACTCTCACCAACAAAGCTGCCGTTCTTTGGAGAAATCTCTCTGGATTCCTTTGACAGAAATGCTATGGGGAGTGACTGTGCTGACAAGACCTTGTCCAACTCCGCACCCACCCCCCAACCCCTGTGTCCAGCCTCCCCCTGCCCACGCCCTACTGGGCCCTGGTGAATGGGGTCTCTCCAGGAGCACAATGGGCTTTGTGCTGTGCTGGGCGGTGCCCTGCCTCAGCCCTGAGAGCCTCCTTAAGTCCTCTGCACACATAGGCCACAGACAAAGCCCTGCCCTGTCGGGCCATTGTCACCCAGCCTCTCAGGTCCTTGTTTGTGCCAAGTCTGATACCACTGAACTCCAGGCCAGGTGGGGCTCCTAGCCACTGAGATGGCCGTTTCAGGCCCACGAGAACTTGGTTTCATCCAGCAGCTGCGGAGGCTTCTCCTCAATGTCCCTGTCCAGGAGGACAGAGGGGCAAGGGCCAGCATTCCTGGGCACCGAGGTGCACACATGTGGTGCAGAGAGGACTCTGCCATGCAGCCATGTAGGAGAAACTGAGGCAGGCAGGGGTCTGGGCTAGGCCAGCTTTGATCAGAGACAACAGAACCCCCAATCTGTGCGGTTCCAGTGGGAACCATGAGGGGCCAGAATGGAGCAAACTACCCCCACCAAGGCAGTGTAAAGAAAGGGTAGAGGGCAGACGCAGTGTTGACTAATGCCCAGGCCTCACATGGAGGACAGGAAAGCCAGAAAGGGATCATGGCAGCCAGAGTGATATGGCTGCTTACCTGTACATGGGCCAGCATTCAGTACTACGTGTTCCCCATTACCCTTGTTCTTGGGGGTTTCCAGCCCCTCGGCTGTCAGGCAGGCTGGGAAGGAGAAGGAGGCTCCAATGGGGACGCTGGAGGGAAGGAAGGAGGCCCAGGGAAAGGCTCTGGGGAGAAAGAAGCAAACCTAGGAAGGAGGCACAAGCCCAGGATGTGTCCACCTGGACATGCCCTGGAGCCCCCAGGGGCCTGTGGGCCTTGGAGGGAGCCTAGGAGGAGACCGAATGATTATTCAAGTGTGAGGGACCTTGAGGACACCTGCATGGCTGAATTCTGTGTGAATAATGGCTTGGAATGCAGCAATGCATAGAGGGGAGCTGACCTGGGTGGCAGGAATGTGGGGCACAGTCCCAATCACTACCCTGTTTGCTGGCACCCAGCACTCTCCTCTGAGTGTCACTTGAGGGTCTACTTCCCGTATGCTGACTGTGAGCAGTCAGAGGCATATCTGTGCCACACACAGAACCTAACATGGTCCAAGCAAATATTTGCTGAAGGGAAGTGAGTTATAAAAAGAATGCACAGAGAAATTAACCTCGTCTGAAAGGCAGAAGAAAACACTTCCAAGGACACAGAGCAGGGCACGTTTACTTTGTCCTGAGCCAGTGACAGAGTCAGCAGGAGTGGCATCCCTGGGAGGTATTAGGGGTGGAGAGAGAGAAATGTGCTGTCCAGATCTTGATGCTACAGATCAGCCAATTGCATATTATTAATTAAGAATGGATACATTCAAGATAAGAGCTGTTGGACTCATTTTCATCAAATCCACACATACAAGCCCCCCTGCACCCTAGAGCCACAGAACATGCACTCAGTAAGAGGGAGCAGCAGACTTACCAAAATACACCAGAATCTTTCCCACAAATTTCAACAAGTGTGAAAGGATTGAAATCATGCAGTGTATGTTCTCTGGCCATGGTGGAATTATACTAGATCTCAAACACAGAATGAAAATAGGAAAATCTCCAAATGTTTGAAAATGATGAATTAAGCAACACACCTTTAAATAATCTATATGTCAAAGAAAAAAAATCACTATAGAAATCAGAAAATAGCTTGAGCTGAATATGGGAAATACAACATATTAAAATCTCTGGGATACACAAAACTAGTTATCAAAGAGACATTTATACCCTAGTGAAAAACTTACATGTATAAAAAGGAGAAATGCTGAAAATCAATGACCTATGCCTCCAGCTCAAGAAGCTAGAAAAAGAACATGAAAATAAAGGCAAAGAAAACAGAAGGAAGGAAACAATAATGAAATCTATGAAGCAGAAGACAGAAATACAATAAAGAAAATCAATAAGACCAAAATCTGCTTCTGTGAAAAGATGAATAAAGTTGCTAAACCTCTAGCAATATTGATCATTAAAAAGAGAGAAAACCAAAATTTCTTACCATTTCATGTTATTGATATTGTGTAAATAATAGTTTTAAATTAACTTTCATTTTCAAAAAAGTTTGTTGCTAGTATATAGAAATGTAATTGATTTTGGAATATTGATTTTGAAGCCAGCAAATCTTGCTGGACTAAATCTAAGAATTTGTAAGTTTTGGGGAGTTATACCCACCTGCAGCCCATCATCTTATACTTCTAATTCTTACACCTCCTATTCTTTTTCTGCCTTGTGGTACCACCTTCACTCCTGTTCCTGCCCTCAGGGAGAAGCCTTCCAATGATTCCTCAGTAACTAGGTTCACTGTAGGTTTTATCATACTATTTACCAGGTTGATGAAATGTGCTTTTCTATTCTAAGTTTGCTAAGGGTTTTCCTTTTCTCCTTTAATCCTTTAATCTGTTAATGTGATGAACCTTGCTAGTAGCTTTTCTAATGTTAGAATGGCTTTTCATTTCCACATAAACTCAATTTGGTCGAAGAATATGATATTTTATACACATTGCTAGTTCAGCTTGGGATCTTTCTGTTTCTGATTTTGTTCAACAGTGGATTTGCCTATCACCTTGCCACAGACAGGTCATACTGCAAGGGTTGGTCTGTCCCCACTTAGCCCTAGGCAAGGAGCTGCCCTGGGCTAAAGGTGCCCACCTGCCTGCCTAGTCCAGCATCTCATTCTCATCTTGGCTGGGGAGGGAGTCAGTCAGATGAGGAGGTGGTCTCCACCCAGGACATACCAAGGATTACGATAGGGAGAGTGAGCCAGGAGTGAGCCATAGGGCAGGGCTTCCAAGCAAGGGGAGATGTGCTTTGTCAGTGGGCACAGGGTCCTTTGTGGGTTGGGAGGAGGGCACGGGATGGGGAAGGGTCGCCCTGAACACTGGGTACACACAGATGAGATTGAGGAGAGAAGGCTTGTGGGGGAGTTCAGGGGTGAATTCCAAGGTGGTCCCAAGAACTAGAGGGAGGACAAGGCACAAACCCCTCCCGCGACCAGCTACTGGGGGTGTGGAGGGTTGGCGGCACCAGGGACAGGAGTGAAGGGGCCAGGCTCCACTGTGCCAGGATCCCACCTTGGCCCCCTTAATCAACTCAGCCCTACACAGCCCCCAGTGCACATCGCCAGGGGTTAGAGTGCAAAGACACACTGTGGGGCCCCACCACAGCTGCTCTTGAGTGGCTGACCCCCATGCCTGATGCTCCAGAGCATCACCTGCCCCGCCTGCCCACCTCCACTGCCATTAGGACCTGGCCCCTGGCTACCTGGGAGATGGTGAGGCTTGTGGGGGTCTGGTTCTTTCTCAGCTAATCAGAAGCCCTGTGGGCACTGCCTCAGCCTGCACCCCACAGCTCCAGGGTTCCCTAACAGAGGCTCAGGTCTGAGTGGTTGCAGGGTCCACTGGGAGTCCTGAACTAGTCCTTAAGCACTGCAGGATCTCCAGACCCTCCTCACCATTTCAGGCTGGTCAAAGGCCAAGGCTCTCAGGCTCACCTGTCCCATATGAAATCTCAAGGCACCCACAGGCAGACACAGAAGGGCTGAGGCTCACAATTTCCTTTCAAAAAAGGCAGTTGTAAGAAATGATAAATGTGACATAGATGAGCAGTCATTTTGGCTCTATGGTGGGTAGTTCCCAGGGGTCTTTTGTCCCATGCCTGGAGAGTGCCTGTCACATAGTGGGGGGTGCTCGCTGAACAGATGAGGAAGAGAGGCAGGGAGCTGCAGCTCCCTAGTGTTAAACATTCTTCCTTAAGAAGAGCGGATATGTGACCACCTTGGGTTTTAAAATAAACCTGTAAGCAGGAGGGTGAGTGCCTGTGTACTGTATGGTCTTTTTTTTTTTCTTTTTCTTTTTTGAGATAGAGTCTCACTATATCGCCCTTGGTAGAGTGCCATGGCATCACAGCTCACAGCAACCTCAAACTCTTAGGCTTACGTGATTCTCTTGCCTCAGCCTCCCAAGTAGCTGGTACTATAGCTACAATGCCCCACTGTTTTTTGGATGCACTTGTCATTGTTGTTTGGCAGGCCCGGGCTGGGTTCGAACCTGCCAGCTCCAGTATATGTGGCTGGGACCCTAGCCTCTGAGCTATAGGCGCCGAGCCAGTTGCATGGTCTTAAACATTTAAAAGTTATATTAAAAACTTAACTTTCATCTCTCATGTATTGTTAACAAAAGCATAACTAGTTTCTAAGCGCTTTTCCTGTTTATTCACAAGATGTTTTTCACAAACCATGAGAATGAAGTCTGTAGCCAGAAATTGATGTGATGGTCCAGATGTTTTCATTTTGATTTTCAAGCTTGGATGCTGTGGCAGGCTAGGTAGATTACAGTATTTTTTCTTTTATATTATCTCAATATTTTTGAGTACTCAGTATTTTGAGTTTCATGGTGATGGCCTTTGCTCATGTATACAGGCAAACCCGCAGGGATCCGGGCCACTTGGGAGGCATTGTCATGCCTGCGTGATGGAGGTGGTCACACACCTAACCCTAACACGCCAAGACTCCCCCACCACACACACAGACAGCCCTCTGAAATGTTTGCCCATGAGGCTGTGCAAGTTGTCCACTTCAGTGTCAGGGAGCAGGGTCCACACAACCTGCCTCATATGCATGGTGTCCCTGGAGTGGTGAGGTGGCTACGGCCCTTCCTAAAACCACAACCTTTTTGGAAGAAACAAGTCTGTGGCCTGCTCCCTGGCCCTCATCCACTGAAGAGAGGTGTATGTAGTAGGTTCCCTAAGCTAACTCTGCTTGTAAGGGTGATGTCCTCACTAACATGTCCTTCCCAGGCACTGGGGCCAGGACAGCACCTTGGAGCTCAGGTGCGTTTCATCCTTCAAATGCCCACAGATGACACCAGATAGCCACACTCACCTGAGAGGTGAGTCCTAGGGAGTAGGTGTGCCCTGCTCGCCCCAGACCACTTCAGGGGCTTGGTGCCCTTCTAAACCCATGAGGCGTCCTTTCCCCTTGTTCTTGGGCACACACTTACTGATGGCCAGTGATGGGCATTGGTGTCCACTCTGAATCCTTGCTTCCTTGCAGTCACACTCTGCTATTGCCCTTTGAACTGTACTGTGGGTTCTTGGAGGCCCTCCCAGGAGACTTGCTGCAGGCTCTCAGGACAGGTTGGCCTGGGTGAAACCCCCCCAGGGCAGGGCAAACAATAGTCCTCCTCCACATCCCACCACACATTCCCTGAGGGAACCCTGCTCTGTCGTCTGGCTGGCCCTTTCTCTCTGCTAGGCAGCCAGCTGGCCACAGAAGCAGGTCCAGAGCCAACACACTTGAGAAGAGAGTGACTCCAACAACCCCCCACCTCACAGTCTCACACTCCTGCCTGGTGCTGTATCTCAGAGCCTCTGATTGGCTCAGTCCAGGACACCCAGCCAAACCATCCATCTGAGCACAACTTGACCAGACCCTCTCTCTGACACAAAGGCCACCTGTCATCATTGTGGGAAAAAGTTGTCTACTTCAGCAGTAATTGCTGAACAGTTGCTGGATCCTGTTGTGGAATGTGGACTCTTGTGAACAAGGGGGCTTTGCAGTCTTGGTCCCCTTCTGAGCCCTACAGTTCCAGGTCTCGTGTTTATGGATAAGGACTGGGGTGAGAGTGCCCACAGCTGCCCCAGGAAACTCAGGAGGAGCTCAGCAAGCCCTCTGGAGTGGCACCCAAGGCACCAGGAACTGACTGCCCCACCCACCTTGCAGCGGAGTCCACAGGGTCCCAGGCTTTGCCCCCACCTCCCCCCACCCCCACCCCCCCGCCACCCCGCGCTGCGCTCTACACCCCCGCCAAGGGAGGCGACCATTCTGGTTCTTTGCATTGGACCTGTGGGCCAGCGCCCTCCCAGCCGCGGCAAGTGGAGACCGCAGGAATCAGGAGCGCGTGGGACGGTGCGGGAGAAAGGCTGGGGTGCAGTTGGACGCGGCGGGCTGGCCAGGGGTGGCGGCGTGGCGCGGGAGCAGAGTGAGGCGCAGGCTGCACTCTCTAACTCGAGGCGGGGGCGGGAAAGCCCCGCCCCGGGGCGGGAGGGAACGACCGGATTAAAGGCCGCCCGGGCGGGGGGAATAGGACTGCCGGCGGCACCGGAGCGCCGAGCCCCGGGCTGGACTCAAGCAGCAGGCTTCGCCGCGACATGCACACCGGCACAGGGCTTTGAGCGGAGGCGGTGATGTCGGGGCGCCGGGACCCCGGCCCAGGCTGGGGGCTGCTGCCGGCCCTGGTGCTGGCATTGGGCGGGCTGCCGCGGGTTAGGGGCGTCGAGGAGGTGCCTAGTGGCACGCATGGAGCAAGTCAGGGCTTCCAGGTGGTCACTTTCGAATGGCACCACGTCCAGGACCCGTACATCATCGCTCTCTGGATCCTTGTGGCCAGCTTAGCCAAGATCGGTGAGTGCCCCAAGCCAGGTAGTTGGCTGGACCCAGCCGGCTCCCTGAGGGACAGAGTTGGGTACCCGCCTTCGCCTTGGTCTGCAGTGGTCCTCCTGGCGGCCTCATCGGGCAGATGGAGGAGCGCAGCACCTGAACCCTGCAGGCGCCAGGAGCTCCATTCAGGGTCTCCTGCTGCAGCCACTGGCTTTTCATTTGGGTTGGGGCCTTTTGAAGTACCCAGAGGAAAGGCTTTTGCTGTCAGTCACTGGAGACAGGATCCTGTGTATCTCTGGAGCAGAAAATAAAAACTGGGCTGCTCAGAGTAAACCAGTAGAATCCTATGCACATAATCAATTTTCCTGTTGGTCTTCTCTTTTCAAAAATCCTGGCCTGTTAGATTTCTCTTCTCTTAACTAGTTTCCAGTGAGTCAGTAATGTGGGAATTGCAGGTGGCTCCTGGGCAAGGTGATAAGAAGGTCGGATTTCTTAAGAGTTTGAGAGGATCAAAGTCTCATGCAGTGGCCAGTGCCAGCACCAAGGGGGTCTCTGAGGTGGTGGGGATGTGGACCAGAGTGTAGCTTCCTGAGTGCAAGGCCAGGGCATGTCCTGGGAGGTTTCCAAAGTGATTTTGGGATGGGGGCAGGGCAATAAGGAAGGGCCTGCTGGGACCTGGGGGTACTGATGTCCTTGGCAGGACCAGGAGGGACAGGCTTTGGGGAGAGTGGGTTAAAGGGCTGGACTCCATCAGCTTGGGGGTACCTGGTGTATCTGGCAGACCTCCAAGAGCACCTGCTGTCTGTCCCAACTGGAGCATGTCTGCCGATGAGCTCCTTCCCCTTCGAACCCTTCTTTTCTCTTGTCTCTTCAACTCTCTTTCCTTCCCTCCTGCCCCTGCCTCCGTTGGCTCCGCCTTCCTCCTTCGTCCTCCAGCAGCTGGCCCCAGGACTGGGTCTCTTTGACAATCTGTCCCCTGTGGGGTTTTCCAGCCAGGGGCTGGGGCTGTGACATGCTGTTGTTTGCTTCCTAAATGGTCAGGGAGATCCCAGCACTCCTGTCCTCCAGTTCAGTGGCTCCCCTCTGGCAGGCTTCCTGTGGAGTGAATGTGCACTTTCTGCACAAGTTGGGGGCCACCACAAGGCCTATCTCCATGGGTGATTCAGACCTGGCATCTGAAAATCCCAGCCAGTCAACCCGCCCAGGGAAGCGGCTGGGAGGGTGCACAGACCAGGGTTTTGCCCAGTCCCAGAGTTTGTTATTCACCAGGAAAACCCTTCAGGCTTCCAGAGGACTTGGACTGGAGAGGACATCTGGGAGGGCAGGAGGGAGCCGTGCCAGATCTGGCAACTCTTGGGGCAGAGTGGGCCTACACATGTTTCCTGCTGAGTCTGGACCCTCTAGAGACCCCTTCCCAGCTGGGCACTGTGGGGCTGGGGTGGTTGCCCCTAGATCTCTCTAGCAACCCAGCACTGGTGGAGCCTTAGGAGCTCTGAGCACAATATAAAGGGCCCTTGGTGCTCCCCTTGAAATGCCCTCTCCCTGGACTGGCCCTAACTTCAACTGCACAGTGGTCCATTCTGTGCCATTTGAAGGCTCTGCTATCAAGGTGTTACCATGAACAGATCACCCTGTGTGGGGGGCTGAGTCCATCTTAAGATATGAGACCCTTCCCTCAGGCCCCAAGCCCCCAACTCTCACCCCATCCTCCTGGGAGTTCAGCATGGCCCTAACACCTGGCCCCCCAGCCCCTCCATCCTCTCATTACCAACTCACCCTATGCTGGGCTACCTCATGCCTTTAGGTGCCCAGGTCCCCACTCCAAACTGGTGTCCCTGGGTCAGTCGCCTACCAGACACCCCTGCATGGACATCTCTCACACCCCAGTTCACAGGCCCAGATGACCCCTCTCCACCCTCCGCTCCTCAAAATCAAAGCTAGCTGGTTAGCAGGCCAGAGAGGTTCACGCTGGGTTACCACCATAGCCACTGGCACAGAGTCCAGCTCCCCTCCCCCATAGCCTGTGTCTGCTCTGCATTTCCCATGGCAGTGACCACCAGACCTGACCAGAGCTCTGCAGGTCTCTGCCTGAGCCGACCCTCCAGCCCCAGCCCTCTGCCTGGGGCCCCCTCCTGCCAACTTCCTCTCTTGTGAACTCTGGACTTGCTGGAGCCCAGCTGGCCAGGACTTGGCCGCCTGAGAAGCCCCCTGGACCTGTCCCTGTGCAGCCACCCCAGATGCCCCTGTCCTAAGTGTCCCTCAGAATGGCCCACACAGGCAGGCACAGCAAGGGCTCTGGTGTCCACACAAGTGAGGGAAACACTTCAGTTTCACCAAACCCCCTCCACATTCCACAGCCCCAGGCTGAGGCAGCTACTGACTAGGGTGCTTGGCACATTTCACTGTTTAAAATGCTCAGGGATTGCCCAGACTCTTTCAATCTCAAGTTACACAAATAGAAACATATCTTCTAACACAAGAGGAGATGCTGTTATGCTCATTTTCCAAACATTTGTTGAATTTCTTACACTTATCCTAAGTGTCACTGGCTCACATCTCCAACCTTGAGAGGTCAGATTTCAAGCCATTTGTAACCTGGTTGGGGGAATAAGACTCGGGACCCTGGAACACAGGCCACATCTGATTCCCGGAGGTTTTTTACTTCAGGCAGCTTCAGAAAGAGGCGGAAGACAGCAGCTGCCAAAGCACACACAGCAGGTTGCAGGACCCTGGATGGGGGACCAGGTGCTGTTAGCCCATGGACCTGGGACCCCAAGCCTGGGCTGTGGCAAGCTCCCCATCCTTGTGAATTTGGTTCCTTAGAGTCTCCCTGCCTGTCATTACAGCTCTAAAAATTCAGAAGGGGAGGAAGGGTCTGCCGAAGTCAGGGTGTAATCCTCAGCCTAGGGGCAGGTAGTGTGCAGAGGGTGAGGGTTGACCCTCAGCAGAGGAAGCTATAGGGTTGGTGTCTCACCCAGGTGCAGTGAGGGGTCCCCTCCTTAGACTAGCTTGGGCACCCGGGACACATGCCCACCAGAGATCGCCAGCCTGCAGCCACCCTACCATTATCACTCTGGGCCCTCAACAGAGCTCCTGCCTCGCCATGTATCGTTCAGCACTGGGGAAACTAGGTCCGACTCTGCCCTGATGGAGGATCTCCTTCCTGGCCCTCCTCTGGGAGTCAAAGACAGGTGCTATCTCACTCAGCAGGCCCACCTCACCTATTGGGGAGGGGGTAGGGTCAGGAGACAGGTGGGGGGCTAGGGACAGGGAAGAGGAAGAAGAGATGGCTGAGACAGGTAGAGGAGGGCTGAAGGCAGGACAGAGATGGGGGCAGGACTGTGGGCAGGAGAGAGGCTCACCAACTTAACTGCAGGCCTTGGAGGACTTTGGTTTTAACCCTGGGGTTGAGATTTGGGTGAATGTGGTAAGATCTAGGTCCTCAGACCACTACCCTGGCCACGGGGCCAAGAGGGGCACCAGAGGGCTGCCAGGCAGACAATCTAAAGTGTCCTTGGAGTCCCAGGGGGCTGGCCACCAGGCCTAGGTGGAGCATTGAGGAGGGGTCACAGGGTTGTCAGTAACATAGCAGAGGCCAAACCTCCATCCTGTCCTGTTCTTCCACCCTCAGGCCCCAAGCCACCTGGCAAAGTCTGTGTCTGCTATGCCCACCCCACCCATAGCTGAGCCACCCACAGTAACTGAACCTGATGAAACAAGAGGGGGAGGTGTGGCTTTGGGACTCAGGAAGCAAGTGGGGCAAGGAGCAGGTTCTAGGCCCAGGTGGGCCATCTGTTCCCATCCAGGCTGTGAAAACACCAGGGAACAGTCACAGTTGGTTGGACCGCCCAGCCCAGTCCCTGCTGCAGGAGGCATGCAGGGACCCCAGCCCTCTGGGGTGGGCAGCAGGGCTGGGAGGCAGGCAGGTCAGGGTAGGCCATAGTCTGGATGGGGTAAGAGCCACTGCCTGTCTGCATGGCCCGCTCAATCCCCAGAAGTGTCAGAGAAGATGGCACCAAGGTCACAGAGGTGAGTTGGGCCAGCAAGGAGCCTGGGCAGCCTTAGGTCAAGAAGCACAGCATGTGACCTGTCCCTGACCTCCTGAGGTTGGACTTGGAAACTGGAGGTTTTATTCCATTTGCTCTGGCCCCGGGGATGGGAGCCCCAGTGACATATCCAGTCTGACCCGTGGTCTTTCCCTTGGTCTTTCACTGCTTCTGCTACCCCTCTTGCTGAAGGAACTCAGGAGAGGATCAGGGGAAGGGAAGCCCGAAGGGATGGGCTGGGGGGACACTCTACACCTTCCTCTGGGAGAGGACAAGTCAGTGGGCCCTCATGGACTCCAGTCCTGGTAGGAGAGATGAACTCCATAGGCTTGGAATGGGGACCTGTCATCAGAGGCCTGGAGTCTATGTGGGAGGGAGGGTTTGGGCTGAAGGTGTAAAGTCTCATTCTTTTCAGGAACTGCCTACAGCAGAATTACCCAGGGGCTGTAAAACAATCCCTGGCATTTGAAGCTGAGGCAGCGCCCTGGAATATCCTAAGGAGAAAAGGCAAAGGTTGGGAAGATATGATAGCACCCAGGGTCAGGGAGCGAGTGGACCAAGGCTCCCTGTGGGTGGCACCGTGTCAGAGAACCAGGAGAATCTTCAAGTCCCTTTGTGAGGCTCTTGCTGCCAGCACAGCACACTGTGGGCCACTTTCCACCTATGGCTCTGACCTGTGACAGTTCTTGGAAACGCATCTCGGGGCATGATTCTGCTGCTTCAGCACTTGCTCACCCTCGTGCTTTATTTCTGCGTATATCTATGAGCCTCAAAGAGTGCTGGTGCTCTGGGAAGGAGTTTCAGGGCTCTTGTCCACCTCAGTCAGCCCCTTGCTATCTGAAGCTGGAGCACTTAGAGCTGAGTGTCCCGTCTTGCCCCATGCATCATCCCCCAGCTTACGGGGGAGCCTCCATGCACAATGAAGGAGGCTTCCCTGGCCTACTGGGGACACTTGCAGGAGATGATGAGGTCCCACAGCCTCTACTCTGGGATGGGGCCCTGGGTTTCAGTGTGCCAGGCTTCAGGGTGCAGGTTATAGAGGTTCCAGTTCTTAGGGTACCATGTCTCAGTTTCCAAGTCTTAGGGTCCCAGATGTCAGGGTGCCAGTTCTTGAAGCCCCAGCTTTGGAGTGCCATGTGTTGGGGTGCAATATCTCAAGGTTCTAGGTTTGGGGTGCTGGATCTCAGGGGTCCAGGTTTTAGGTGCCTTGTCTCTGGGTGCCAAGTCTCAGGGTGCTATATATCAAGGTGAAAGTTTTTGGCCAGGTCTCAGGGTACCATATCTCAGGTTCCAGGTCTCAGGGTCCCAGATTCCAGGGTGCCATGTCTCAAGTTTCAGGTCTTGGGGTGCCAGATATCAGGAGTCCAGGTCTGAGAGTGCCTTGTCTCAGGGTGCCAGGTCTCAGGGCACCAGGTTTCAAGATGCCAGACTCTGTCCCTGATCCATGCTCTGAGCTCCACTCACCCGGCTTCATCTGTCCATGCCCACAGCTCTCTTGCCCCACCTACTCCGGAGCCCAGAATCCTGCAGCTACCCTAGCTCCCAGGATCACCTCCAACACCAAGTTCTTTTGGCTCCACCAGGGTAGGGGCTGCCAGCTCTATCCTGCTATGTTCCCAGTGGGCTCCTGTGAGTCTGTGAACACATGGATGAGAATGGACAGAAGGGTGGATGAGTGGACTCATGCAAGCATCAACATTGGCCTTTCACCTGTCCATAAGCCCATCCAAACCATCTAGACACTGGGCCCAAAAGCTCTTTAGCAGAATTCCTCTCCCAAGTTGCCATACTGCCTCCTATGAGCGGCACACCCGCTTCCGAGGGACAACGCCCTCAGAGGCACTGCCAAGGAGCAACAGTTAATCTGCAGAGTGGGGTCACTGCCATGCAATGCTGGCAGCAGCTTAGGGCACTGAGGGCTGGTCGGGGCCCAGTGTGGGCACATGCTCCACCCATGCAGAGCCCACCCAGCACTCTTGTCCCTGGGAAGAAGCTAGGCTGACCTGACACACTCCTTACCAAGCCAACTCCATGCTCTGAACTCATGCCACCCTAGTTCCACCTTTAGTAATAGGATTGAGTCCAGCCCATCTCACCAGGCCCCTGGTGATGCAGACACACCCTGACAGGTCCTGTTCCGGGTGCCGGGCCAGCCCAGCCGGGCATCCTCCTGGGACACAAAATGGAACTTTTTGTTTCTTGATTTAGCACTCACACTGAGCACTGCTTGCTGGCTGGGGACTCCTGCTTCAAACAAATCAGCCCTAAGGCCCTGGGAAGTAACTTCTGCCAGGATACAGAGCTTGCACCAGGAGGGTGCTGTGCGGCAGCAACAGCCCTGTGGTGATGGAGCTAGTTTCCAGAGCAGGTAGAGCCATGCAAAGGCCCTGAGGCATGTGTGTAGCACTGAGACCTAGGCAGGGTCAGGGGCTTCTGTGTGGAGACATGCTGGACCCAGGGAGGTCCTCGAGGCCACGATGGCGGCTCCATGAACAGCTGCAGAGAAGATAGAGACAGCTCAGTCCTGTCACCCGATGAGCTGGATCTGCTACAGAGGGGTGTGATGTTGATTCAGTCCCTCTGATCTTAGGAGGTTCTGCCTATTAACATGTTTGGAGTAAACAAATTGGAAAACCAGCTTTTAGGGGCTCTGGGATCTGGTTGAAGAGCTGCTGTCAGGGGTCTAGAGGGCCTCATCAGGCTGCTCTGTGTTTTGGGGGTTCTCTGAAGGCAGCTGCCAGGAAGGCACAGCCCAAAGAGGGGGTGAGAGCTGCAAGGAGAATAGCAGGGCCAATGGGGGGGGTTCTCCTGGCTATGTTGTGACTGCGTAGCATCTAGCCTGACTGTGGCCAGGGCTGTGGCTGGGCTCTTCCTATAAGGTGCCCAATCCAAGCTTGAGGTTGGGCCCTATGCAAGGCCCCACATGGGCCTTTCCCTGACTGTCTGTGTCTCAAGTCCACATTCTCCAGGAAAAAGCAAAAGAGCCCAAGGCTTGCTTGACACCGGGACAAAGTCCAGTCTGAGAGTCAGACAGCAGCCGGGGCACAGGATGGGCTTCTCACCTCTGGGGCAATGTGCGGAGAGAAAGGTCCTGGGATATGGGGAGGGGGTGAGTTCAGGGAGGGAACAGGGCTGGAGGTGGCTACAGCTGGATGCTGGGGGCCCAGGGCATTGTCAGCTCTAGTGCCCCACAAGACCCTCTGTTTCAAGGAAAGGCGGGGCCACCCAGTGCCAGCTTCAGCTCCCTGGGGAGCAGCCCCACCCCCAAGACCATCACCTTGGTCCAGGGAGACTCCCTGGTAGGGATACAATCAGGGTTCCTTTCAGGACCAAGCCACACTCGGCAGTGAAGGGCAGGAGCCTGTGCTTTCCCTTCTTAAAGAAATCAGGAGACCTCCCGGGTTCACCACCTGCAGAGCGTCCTGCCAAAGTCCAACCTGTCTGAGTACTCAGCTGGGAAAGGGCTTCTTACAAAGGCAGATTAGGAAAGCTGAAAAGATCCATTTCTAAGAGCTTTTGGGATGACACAAATACGGCAAACCACCCAGTCTGGCAGGTTCCATTCTTACAGTTAGCCCAGAGGTTTGGCGCATGGATCTGCACTTGGCCTCTGCCCCAACTCCCAGCAGATGTGGCCCCAGCAGGCAGGGCTGCCTGTGGAATTGCCATGAGCCTGCCCACCCCGTGGCTGGCAAGAATCTTGGCACAGCTTCACTGGCAAGGCCAAGGACATGGCCAGTTTGTTTTGATCTCAAGCAGGCTGACTAGCAGAGGCAGAGGGGTGCAGGCTGCAGTTGGACCTTGAAGGAGCTGCTTGAAGCACAGGGCCCAAGGCTGGGAGGAGGAGATGTGTACATGTGGGGGTGCATATGTGGGTGTGTGCGCTGGTATGTGCAGGTTTGTGTGCATGGAATGGTGTATGAGTGGTGTATGTATGGGTGTGTGTACAGGTGTGCACAGAAGTGTGTGCCTGTGTGTGTATGGGAGGGGGTGCATGTGTGGGGTGTGTATAGGCATGCACAGGTGTGTCTGCATGGGAGGGAGCACATGTGTATGTATAGGTGTGCACAGATGTGTGTGCCTGTGTGAATGTATGGAAGTGGGGTGCATGTGTGGGTGTGTAGAGGTGTGCATAGACATGTAGGTATGTGTATGCGTAGGAGGAGGTGCGTGTGTGTACAGGCATGTGCAGGTATGTGTGCCTGTGGGGGGGGAGGGAGCACATGTGTAGGGTGTTTGGAGTTGTGTGGAGAGGGGGTACATTTGCAAGTGTGTGCAGATGTGTGGGGAGGTGTATGTGCATGGGAGGGGACACATATGTGGGTATGTACAAGAATGTGCAGGTGCGTGTGGTTGTGTGCACTTCCCCTGAGTGGTAGCTCTGATGGGCCTGAGGTTTGAGCTGGGGCCTGACAGAGATCTGCTTCCTCCTCCGGGACTTGGTCCGGGCTCCGGCCTCTGCCTCTTCCTGGGGTCCAGTGAACCCAAGAGCAAGGCCAATATTGAAATCTGAGATCTGTGAGTGGGAAAAGATTTGTGGGTCCCAAACAGGAAGATGGGGCCTCAGGGCACACCCCAAGGGGAGGAACTTGCTCCAGGACAGTGGAGGGGGAGCTGCCCCTTGGCCATCCCTGTCAGGAGCTTGGCAATTAAGCTCACTCTTTGTCTTTCCATGGCTTGATAGCTCATTTCTCTTTAGGGCTGAATAATATTCCACTGTCTGGATCTATTACTGAGTGTTTATTTATTTTGAGAGGTCTCACTCTGTCCCCTGGATGGAGTGCTGTGGTGTCATAGCTCACAGCAACCTCAAACTCTTGAGCTCAAGGGATCCTCTTGCCTCAGCCTCCCAGGGTGCTGTACAGGTGTGAGCTACCAACCCTGGCCTAACCAACAACAATTCATAATCAGTTTATTATTTCTCCATTCACCTGCTAAAGAATGTTTTGGCTGTGTCCACATCTTGGTAATTATGGATAAAGCTTCTGTAAAGATCTATGTGCAGGTTTTGTGTGAACAGGAGACTTCGACTCATTTGGGTAAATAGCAGGGGTTGAGACTGCCAGATCACATGCGAGGCCGTGCTAGGGTTGGTGAGAAGCCACCAGTTGCCCTCCTCATGGCTGCACCGCTCTTCCCTAGCACCAGTGGGTGACTTGGAGCTCGGGAGCCTAAGTGCCCTCACTAGCACCTGCTGCGACTGGTGTCCTGGATTCTGGCCAATCTAATGGGTATGTGGTAGCATCTCAATGTCACCTTCGCTTAAATTTCCCTGATGACATATGACACGGAGCATATTTTCATGTGCTTATTTTCCATCTGCATCTTTGGTGAGGTGTCTGTTTAGATATATCATCCATCTTTTCATTGGATTGTTTGTTTTCTTATTGGGCTTTAAGAGTTCTTGGTAAGCTTCAAATATAAGCCCCTTAAGTGTTTGAAAATATTTTCTTTTACAGAGGAGAGGTTTTTAATTTTAATGAAGTCAAACTTATCAATTTTTTTCTTTTGTGGATCACGCTTTTGGTGTTATAACTAAAGTTTCTTCATGGTCCCTAAGGCCACCTAGATTTTTGTTCATTTTACCTTCTAGAAGTGTTATAGCTTTCTGTGCTACATTTAAGTCTGGTCACACTGAATCAAGTCCTTCCTCCCCTGAGCAGAAACTCTTACCTTCCAGCAAGGCCAGTGGATCAAAGAGCTCTCATGTGGCACACGGTTTTGGGTGTGTTAGGAAGCACCGGCCAGGGTCTCGTGTGTGGAGAGGCAAATGTGTAGCTCTTCATTAGGAGACCAGAGGGGCTGTAGCTGAGCACAGAAGATTGGGGGTGGAGCCTGCAGAGACAGGTAGGGGGCTATGGCTGGGAAGATCTGATGGGGCAGGGCAGGTGTCTGGGCACAGATGTGGGACACTGGGGGCCCCAGGAGGTCTCCAACCACAGCAGTACCCAGAAGAAGCTGTGTGTGCTCAGACAAGCCCTCCTGTCTGTGCTCCAGCAGCCCCAGCCATCCCAGTCTGTCCTCTCTTAAGCCATTGCTGGGTCCCCTCAGAGTGCCCATCCTAACCACAGAAGCCAACACTCACAGCCACATGTCTGACCAGTCCACAGGCAAAGGCCTGGGAATGCCACATGCTACTGTTTTGCCTGCTGGGCATCAGACAGCTCATGCACTAGCTGGTGTCCCTGGTCTCCTCTCCCAGCTGTCAGCTTGCCAAATGGAGAATCTACACAGAGTGCTCCAAAAGGTGCCGTACACAGGGAAAATGGGAAATTATATAGCTAAATGTACCTTTATTTACACAACATTCATTACAAAATATTTTCTACATGTTGGCCATCTACACACGTTAAGACTTCATGGCAAACACGTTCCCAGGTGTCTCTTATTATGGGAAGCTGTTAATGTTTCCTGTGTAGAGACTTTGGGATACCCTGTGGTTCTGGGGCTCCTTTGAAAAGCAGTAGCCTCTGCCCCTGCCTGGCTGGAGTCCAGCTGCCTGGTTCACACACTGCTCCTAGCAGGCCCTCAGTGTCTGGCCTTGCTGTGCCTACACGGACACTCCCTATAGCAGCATGACGGCACTGTCTTCTCCACACCCCATACAACTTTCTGTTTCACTCGAAGTTTGCAAGGAGTCCTTTGCTGTTGCTCAGACTCCACACTCTGGTGCTCTCATCCACTCTGGGAGCTTCCACTCCCTGGATGACTCCTTTCTCGAATCTTGGGTCTCTCTCAGAAGTCCCTCTTTTTAGGGAACTCATTCTCTTGGGGTGTCCCCAGTTCCTTCAAGGGATCTGGAGAGGGCCCGGACCCAAGGCCCACCTGAGGTGCCTTTAGTGGACGCCTGCAGAGCCATGAGTGGGACTCAGGCTGCAGGCACCCCTTCTGTGTGGACAGTGGCAGGGTTGGCACCTGGGCTTCTGAAGGCTTCCTCTGTCCTGGATCCCTGTGCCAAGCCTTCTCTTCCATAACAAATCTACCTTCTCCCCGGCCACCACGTCTGGAAACTCCCACTGCGTCCTGGGAATAGCTCGTGGCAACATGTGGGCCTCAGAGTCTGGACTCTCTGGCCACTCCCCAGGGACGGGATGGGGGATCACATATGTTGTTCCTCTCTTTAAGCTTTCTCTCCTAAATTTTCTTAGTCTTTTTCCTCTATATTCCGAGAGAATTTCTTATCCTCTCCATTCCTCTTTTGAGTTTTTAATTTCTTCTGTCATATTTTCGACTCCCACGAGGTCTTTAAATCTCCAAATATACCTTCCTTCCAAGGCAGCATGTCTTTTTCCCACAGGCCTGCATCCCTTCACCTGCTCTGGGTGCTGCCCGTGACTTGGTCCCTTGGCCCCACATCCCAACCCTCCCTAGGCCTCAAGAGTGGGGAGTTGCGTGCCAGTGGCTAAGAGAGAACTGGGGTGCCACTGTCTTTGGGTTCCTCCTTCCTGCTGACTGGGCCAAAAACCTGAAAATAAGAACAGTATAAACACCCTCCTCCTTTTTTGTTTTCATTGGATTAGAAAATGAAATCAATTTACCTACTCCAAGAAATCTCATATTTTCATCTTTATGACAGCCCTGAGCCCTTGAAGTTTTAGTTACCCTTACTGCAGGGGTGGGATGGCCTTCTGCATAGTGGCCAGGAAGGCATGCAGACCATGGGCTTCCAGCTCCACATCAGGGTTGTCCCTGCTCTGCACCAAGGCCCACCTTGCTAGAGGCCTCAGTCCAGCCTTCCTGCACTTGGGGTAGATGGCAGGCTTTGGGCACACAGGAAGCTTGGGAGAGACGCTGTGTGGTACTTTCCCTCTTCTTAGCCCTTTGTCCTCTTGCTTGGATGCATAAATACCAGGAATCAATACTCTCAGCTGCTTCCTGCTGCTGTGTCCAGACACAGTGGCAAGAAAGTCCCGGCCTCAGTCCCAGGACAGTACAAGGAACTTCTGATAGTGTTGGCTGTGGCCACGTGGACAGGCACAGACTGGGTTAACAATGGCCTTGGGTTGCCTACACATTTTATCTGCACAAAAGAACTCAGAGAAAACGGCCCTGCTGGATTTTTCACAGGACGGGATGAAGGTTGATGGCATCCAAGCCGCTGCCCTGTAAGGCACCCATCTGCCCTTTAAAGGCCCAACCAGCTCCATCCAAGGAAGCGTATCCATGTCTGTCCCTCAGTGGACTGACTGCTCACAGTCAGCCTCCCAACTCTGCCAGTATGCCTCCAGTTCCCCACAGCAGCATCCGGTGATGTGACTAATGTTTTGTATTCTTAGAATTTAAGACCTAAGGAGGAATGCCATTTTTGACTTGTCCAGCCTTTCCAGACGCGGGGCCTGCCATCACCTTGTTTCACAAAAAGATCATTGTGCCCATGCCGTTCTGGGGCCTCCCCCAATTCCCTTCCTACAGGGAAAGGAAGGAAGGAGTTGGCGGGGCTGCTGACTGTATGCCCCAGGAGCTGGGCCCTGAAGCTCTGGCTGGCATATCTTTGCTCCTCTAGGGTGTTAGCTGTTTTGCCAGGTGCAAGTGTCAGAGCTGGGTGCCACCAATCCCATGGCTAGATGGTGCCTGATCGAGTGTCTACCCTACCCTGCCTGTCAGGAGTGGCCTCTGCCCTCCTCCTCTGAGGTTCTGGCTGCGCCACAGCCCCTTGGCTGAGACCAGACAACCCTGGCTGCCCCTCCGGTGTCCTTGAGGATCATAGGGACTGCCCCACAGTGGCTCTAGGTGACATGCACACCTCCAAGGGTGCTTGCTGCAGCCCCAGTGGCTGCTCATTCACTCTGAAGAGGAGAGAAGGCAGGTCCTAGGAGGCTATAGAGCTCAGGGTCTGCCAGCTACTGCCCTACCCTTCTTGCCCTATGCTGGTGGGTCCGAGAAGTACCTAGAACTCAGGATGTTGCTGCCTGTCTGCCACTTAGGGGCTATTTTGGGTAATTTGTTCAAAATATGGAGATATGAATGCACCCTGAGTGGGCCAAGGTTCTAGTGCTGGAGGCACCATCTCCTGCAAGGATGTGTTTCTGGCAACTTTGCCTATAAGGGGTACCTTACGTGGGACTTTGTCCTGCTCTTCTGAAGCTTCTGCAGAATACCCGTGTTTGGTTGTTGATAAACCAAAGGAAAAACAAGGAGTGCTAAGCCTTTGTGATTAGCTGAAATATCTTTCATAATTTTTACTTTAACATGAATGATTTTGTAAGGGCAAGAAAGAAGAGAGGAAGAAGACATTGCAAAGTGAAATGTGAGAGGTCTGAGGCAGGACCTGAGAAAACAGAGTGTCCAGCACCAGCCAGGGCCCGAGTCAGGAGCACAGACTGTTTTGAGAACACAGGCCTCTGCCAGGAACCCTCAGTGTCCCATACACAGACAATTCGCCAGTTTAAGAGAAGCCAGAAGAATTGACAAGATTCCCGATAGACCCATTTTCCTTTCTTGCCCATATGATGGAAGAGAACAGAAAGGAAGATCCTTATTCATAACTTATACAAATCATACATTTGTCAAGATTATATCTTTATTTTTGATTTTCAGCATTTTGATTACTAAATGCCTATAGGTATGATTTTCTTTGTATTTGTCTTGCTTGTGGGTTCATAATTTCTCAGTTCTATAAAGGAGTGTCTATAGGTTTCTAAAATCTATAAAGGGCATTTTCTGTAGGTTTATGTTTTTCACCAAACTGGGGACAATTTTGTCTATTATTTCTTCAAAATCCTCCTACACCAGCCTCCCTCCCTCCTTTAGAGCCCCAACTACATATATGTCAGACCTGTTGGCACTGCCCCACTGACCACAAGGACTCTGGTCTTTTTTTTTTTTTTTTTTTAATAATTGAGACAGAATCTTACTTTGTCGCCCTGGGTAGAGCGCTATGGCATTATAGCTCACAGCAACCTCAAACTCTTGGGCCTAAATGATCCTTTTGCTTCAGCCTCCCAAGTAGTTGGAACTACAGGTGCCTGCTACAATTCCTGGCTATTTCTTTAGAGACGAGGTCTCACTCTTGCTCAGGCTGATCTCGAATTTCTGAGCTCAGGTAATTCACCCGCCTGAGGCTCCTGGAGTGATAGGATTATAGGCATGAGCCATTGCACCCAGCCTGACTCTGGTCATTTTTAAAAATATTTCTTTTCTGTTTTTCAGATTGGATAATTTCTTTCTTTTTAGTTTTTCTTTTTTGTTTGAGACAGGATCTTGTTCTGTTGCCCAGGCTGGAGTGCAATGACTCAGTCACAACTCTCTGAAGTTCCAGCCCCTGGGCTCATGTGTCCTCCTGGGTCTTCCCCACTCGGCCCCCAAAGAGTAGGTGTTAACGGCGTGGGTGCCAACCCAACTGGGTGTTTTCTATAGGTCTGTCTTGCAGTTCACAGTCTCTGCCATCCTGTCCGCTATTAAGCCATCCTTTGACTTTTCATTTCAGATATTGCATGCTTCAGTTGTAGAGTTCCATTTTTGGTAACTCCTATTTCAGGGGTCAGCAAACACTAGCCCATGGGCTGACCATTTGTTTTCATAAGTGGAATCTTACTAGAACATAGACACGCCCATTTTTCTGTGTGGTGGCTGCCTTTGTTCTGTGGTGGCAGAGCTGAGTAGTTGTGAAATAGACTGTGTAGCCCACAAAACCTAAAATATTTACTGTCTGAAATTTAGGAAAAAATGGTCCATTCCACTGCTGAAATTTACCCTTTTTAATTGACTACAAGTGTATTGTCCTTTAGATTTTTGAACATAGTCATAGCTGTTTAAAAACTCCTTACCTGGTAATTTCAATGTCTGGATCATCTGGTGGGCCCCATTGGTTGATTTATGGATTGGCCCTATTTTCCTGTTTCTTCGTCCATCTAGTGACGTGGGATGGTATCTGGAACCTTGTGACAACACACTGCAGAGCCCTGAGCTCTGCAGGCTCCTTGGGGAGCCCCAGACTTTGTGACTATTGTGGTTACTATCTTATAGTTTCGCCAGGAGGTTGACTCGGGCCGTCCCCCTGGGTGGGGCCACTGGGATCTATGCAGTCCCTTCAGTTTGCTGAGCTGGAGACTGTCCTAAAGCCTTAAGAAAGCAAAGCTTAAAGCCTGTGCTTCTTTGTGTGTGGTGGGCTTCTAGGGTGAGGTTGAGGCGACATCCTGGCGTGGACTAATGCCAGGTGACCATTGGCTTGGAAGGCTTGTGGGGCTTCTTGCTGCTAGCGGTGTAACCATGCACAGCACGATGGTCTGCTTCAGGACAAGTCGAAGGCTTCGTACTAGATGGCAGTGAACCCATGAGTCTCTGTGGGGCTTGGAGCTGAGTGTGAAGGCCCATTCTTCCCTCTTCTGCTTGTCCACACCTCTCTCCCCAGGACCAGTGAGCAGCCAGGGCAGGTGCTCCTGCCTTGGTCTTCTCACCTGGCCCTGGAGGACGCTCTGTTGGCCACCCAGGTCCTGATTGAAAGGTGTTGCCTGAGACCCTGGAGCAGGTCCCCACAGTGTGGCAGGTGAGGGAGTGGTGATGAGGGTGGGGACTGCCTCAGAGGGACACCAAGGCCATCTTTGAGGAAGGCAAAGGGTGTCCAGGGCAGGCTGGTGTAGGGCAGGGCACTGCAGGCTGCCTCCTTCCATCCTCACTCCTGCTGCCCCAGAAAACTACTAATGACTTCCGTTTTTTCATTTATTTATTCTTCTTTATTGAGATAGAATCTCACTGTCACCCTGAGTAGAGTGCCGTGGCGTCATAATTCACAGCAACCTCATACTCCTGGGCTCAAGTGATCCTCCTTCCTCAGCCTCCCAAGTAGCTGGGACTACAGGTGCCTGCTACCAGGCCTGGCTAGTTTTTCTGTTTTTACTAGAGACAGGGGTCTCTCTCTTGCTCAGGTTGGTCTCGAACTACTGAGCTCCACCCACCTTAGCCTCCCTTATAGGTGTGAGCCACCACACCCAGCCTTTCATTTTTCATTTGAAAGTGGACAAGAGTTGCTTGAGTTTTGTAACCATGTTTCAACATCCTGTGATCTGTGCGCAAAAGAACATCCCTGCATGGGAAGCATGAGGCAGCGCCCACGAGCCATGGCTACATCCTGCCTCTCATTCACTGAGCCACTCTGGTGAGGGACAGGGGTAAGTCTATTGGGGTTGCAGGGTTGCAGGCACTATAAATACCTCCCCCTGGGGTGCAGCTGACACAGTTAGCAGTTATCACACCTCCTATATTGAGGGCAGAGGGTGGGGACCTGCTGGATTCATGGTGGGGGTGAGGGAGGGTGGGGACCACATGTGTGTCTGTGTGTGTCTGTGCGTGTCTGTGTCTCTGTATGTGTTTCTGTGTGCCTGCATGTCTACGTGTAACTCCATGTAGCATATACACATGCGTATGTCTGAGACCATCTTGCCCCATCCCATGAGCTGTTCCTGTGCTATCTCAGGCCTCCCCACAGGTCTCACTGTGATTCTATTTGATTTTTAGGCGGACCTTAATCGCTGAGCCTTGTACATGTTAAAGTAAAACCAAGGGATTTACTGTGCTGCTACCTTGAGCAGACTCCACTAGACCCTGCGTCACCTTGAAAGGTCCTTGAGGGCAGCAGTGTCTCTGGCTGGCAGAGGCCCCTGGCCTAGGCTGGGCTCTGAGGGTCCTGACACGCAGCTCATGGCCATTAGAGCCTCCAGCAGGCCAGAGCAGAGCTCATTCTGGTGCCTGCGGTGGAGCTGGCCAATCAGCAGTTGACTTTCACCTCCAGGTAGAGGGTTTGTAATTAGAGCTAAAGACACCTGCTGCCCTGTTGTTACCACCTGCAGGCCCTTCCATTCTGTGCTTAATTAGCTGTGACTCTCCGGGCCTGGGCAATCAGTTACTCCTGGGCTTTAGATGTCCCCTTGTTTGTGTCTCTGAAGTGGAAGGCGCATTGGCTATGGCACAGGCACTTGAGACACTGACCATTGCTGGCCTCCTCATTCTTGATGCACTTTTACTTTGTCCTCTGAGGAGTTCTAGTGGCCTTTGTACAAGTAAGCCACTCTTGGTGGTGGTGTCCGTGGTGGGCAGGGGAAGCTGGTTTCCTCCACCTGGGCCCCCCAGCAAGTAGCTCTGTGCCTGGTAGGTACACAAGGGGCTGCTCCTGCTCGCTCCACTGTCTCTCAGGCCTTAGGCAGCCTCAGTCCTTCACAGCCTGCAGGGTTAGGTTTTCCAACTGGCCTGGTGGACATCACTTCTTGGGAAGGCAACATGGTGCAGCTGTCTTCCATGTCACAGCCACAATACCTCAGAAGCCTGTGTTTGGGGACCTGCCCCTGCCCCTGAGATGCCCAGAACTGGACTCCAGGTCCGGAGCTCTGGTCCCCCCTCATCTAGACTCTGGGTTGTCTGGTGGTTTATGACATCATGCTCAGATAGGGATAGTCACAAGATGCCACCCTGCCACCATTTCAGGCTCTGTCAGCCTCCCTCCCTTCCTTCCCTCTTCTCCTGGAGGCCAAGGAAGCTGCCCTGAGAAGGAGTGGACAGTTGCCAGACTAAAGGGGGCTGATGCTGTTGGGTGCAGAGAGGCAGGCGGGCAGGCCAGGGCATGGAGAGCCTATCCACACAGTGGTCAGGATCATAGTCTTGTCCCTACTCCAGGCAGGTGCAGACCCCAGCAGGAAGCGAGAGTGTCGAGACAGGCCCCAACCCTAGGGCTGCGTGCATGTGGATGCTCTGCCTGGGCCATGCCTTGTTGCTTGGCATTCTACCCCTGCCCACCCACTTGGCCCCAACTCCTAAAATGCCCAGCAAATGCTCAGTGCTGAGCTGCCAGCAAATCACCACTTAGAATTATTCAGATCTTCAGTCAGTCAGCCCATTAACATTGCGAGCTGGCACTGAACATACCCTGTGGGAGCCCCAGCCTTCTGAGTGGGGCTGAGAATGTGCAGTTCTTAACTGTCCCTCCCCCCAACAATGTCCCAAATAACTGAGGGGTCTGCATCACCTGTGCAGGAGAGGGGACTGAGTTGGAGGGAAGAGCAGATGCCCAGGAGACCGTGCAGCCCACAGAGGCCACGTGGACAGCAGAGGAGAAAATATGGGCCCAGAAGCCACTGCTCACAGCTCACCACAGGGCTCAGACTAGGGAGAGTGGGAGGGAAGAAACGTCCACCCAAATCCAGCTCAAAGAAAGATGCTCCAGCCCCAGAGGAGACAGCCAAAGTTGGGAGGTCTGGCATTAGGAGTGGACAAGACAGGAAGGAACACCGCAGCCATAGAAGCAGGACCAGCATGAGGCAGCCACTGGAGTGCAAGACCAAAAGACAGTATGTGGCAGGGGCTCCACACCAGGGGCACAGCAAGGGATCTTGCACAGGGCTGGGTGGCCACAGCAGGACAGGAGAGGTAGGGTTCTGAGCCCAGCCTCTGGAAGGATGAAGGATTCATGATGCCCAGTGAACGCAAAAGGAGGACAAAGGAAACAGAGTGAGCAGAGGAGCTCAGGTGAGGGGCACCAAGTTCCAGGAGCAGAGACTTCGCAGCGAGCCACACAGGGGTCGGAAGCTCAGCAAGTTTCCTAGAAAGGGGGGTGGGGGCGTGGCCAAAAGGGCACCTCTCTTGAGACAAGTGGGGTGCAGCCTCCCTACATACAAACAAGTGACCACAGGGTGGACACATGAAGCCAGGCTGGACTGAGCCCCCCCTACACCATCTCTGCCCATTGGAGGCTTTTGGTGATACATGACTCCAGAACACAACCTGGCCATACCCCACGCAGAAGCAGAGGCATCAGCCCCCTGCATCTGTAAACAGCACCAGGCCAGCGTCAGATTCAGAGGCTGGAGACAGCGTGAGGGTGGGTCCGTGTCCCGGAGGGATTTGGCTGGTGGGTGACCTTGTCCATAATGCAGCTGAGTGGACACCAACTGGCAGATGAGGTCCTCAAACCCCTTATGACAAGAGCTGTCCTGGATGCTGCTAAGATCCACCCTTGGCATAAGGGGTTTGAGGAACCTACATGGGCAAACTGTCTCTCTGAGGTTGAATGGGGCCTTTTGATTCACTATTTTTAAATATTTTTTTTTGTTAAGTTCAAGGAAAATTAAATTGAATGCCTTTTATTATAAAAATAATAAATGATGGAAATTCAATAGAAAGCATACTAGTAAGAATGGCTTTTTAAGGCATAATACAAAACGCAGCTGCCATAAAACAAGACTGAGAAGTCAAACTGTAAAAGCAGACAACTACTTATAGCAATTTAACATAAACAAAGTCAAAAGAAAAGCAATAATACTGTCAACAGTAAAAACACACCTGCACCTGAAAACACCAGCAAAGGTTTGATTTTTCCAGTTTATGAAGAATCTTGTGTCAGCAAGAAAAGGATTAGTCCCCGGGCCAGGGGCCAGCAAATTCCCTGAATAATTATTCACAGAAAATGGAATTCATGTCTCTCAAACGTGACAGGACGCTCAAACCTCCCTTCTGAGGAGAGGACATTAAGTTACACTTACCAGCCTGTAGGCAGAGGGGACAGTTTGCCCCACCAGGACACGCACCCACCTTGTGGATGCTGGTGTTTGTGGGTACAGCATGTGGGCAGGTACTCTGGTGACGGCAAAACGTTAGGAACAGTCTTCTCCCATCTACATGGCATTTGCACATGTGTGTAGACTTTTTTTTTTCAATAAGTAAGAAGATCAGCTTTCTCCATGAATTTTTAGGACTGACTTCTCAGTAAGAGCACTTGGTCTGAGGTCAGCCTATCCCTCACCGCCTGTCCACATCCAAATTAAGATGATTTTACAGAGACCAGCTGCCAAAATAGGAGTGTGGTGGTACTGAGGACAGCTCTGAGCTCCTAAAGTGCAAAGTTTGTTATTGTTGTCTTCAAAGATAACCCTGCCCTGGCTTGCCCTGCCCTATTGGCCTTGAGTTGTCCAAACCAGGTTTATAGTGGTCACAGCCTCCTTGGATCTCTAATTTGAACAGATCGTGACTACAAGACCCAAGGCCAGGTGTTTGCAGCTACCCAGGCTATGGGGGTCTGGGCCGAGGATGCACCATCTCCCTAGTCACTGGGTTTTATCTTCAGGGAGGCCCATGTGGCAGGTACTGTGGGCCCTTGCTGCTCCGTGAGCTTTATGGGGCAAGCAAGCAAGGATAGGTGAGCAGGTCTACTGGAGAGAGGCAACTTGTGGAGAAAGAGGTGGCTTGGGTACACGCATGACCTCTAGAGAGTTAAGCAGCCTCCAAGGGGCCATGCATGGCTGGGGATTTGTTGGACAGTGGTGGCAGCACAGTCAAGAACAGAGGTGGGAGACTTGGTCCACTCTAGTGGCAGATGGTGGGGGCTGGGCCAAGGGTTAGCCAGCCAGCCTAGCCTTAGGAAGGAGCAGTGGGCAGCTCTAGGTGCAGGAGTTAGGGACCTAGGCCTTGGACAACACAGAGGGCGAGGTCTAAAGTCTACCACAGCGCAGCTTACACAGACTCAGAGCTCTCAGAATGCAGATTTAGAGCTGGCCCACAGCTCTCAGGGTTCCTCCAGCTGCCTGTGCAGAGGACGTGGCCACTGCACCTCCCCAACCATGCCTGGAAGACCCGCTCAGGCCAGGTCTGCCTCTGACAGCCACAGGGATGGGGATGTAGAGCCCAGAGCAGGAGGGACATCCACATGCCCTGTTGGGGTGCCAGGGTAACAGCAGAACCAGGGCAGAGAACAGATCTCAACCATACCTCAGCTTCTGTCAACCAGCCCTGACAGGGTCTGACAACTTCCAGGGACCCTGCCTTCCCTGTTCCCCAGAAGCAGCCCATGGTCCTGGCATGTGGGACCTTGGGGATGCCTCTAGTCACCAGGGTGACACCTCCCTGCTGCTCCACTGGACAATTGTGAAAACTTTCGGGGGTTGGTGCCAGGCTGGAGGAGTAGTAGGGGCACATGGGGGCGAGGGGTCTGCAGCAGGGCCTCAGATCCTAGAAGCATGAACAGGTCCTGGGGTCCTGAGGTTGAGGTGCAGTGCTGGGGGGGGTGGGGCAACTTGAGTGCTGAGCAGATGCAGAGCTGGGGAGAACAGCAAAAATGATGGCACTACCATCCTGTGGGCTAGTAGTCTTCCCTACAGGATCCAAATAGTGCACCTGAGGACACAGGCTTCGAGCTCCATCGTCCCTCCAAGCTCACCAGAAACTCTATGGGGACAGGACAGAGTGAGCAGGACCCCCATTCCCTGGAACCCTTTCTGTCTATGTTGCCCTATGCTTAAATGGGGTCTCAGCTATCTCAGAAGACAACTTTCCTTTGAATTTCAAGAAAGATTTTTAATAAACAGAAGCTTATTAAATGAAAAAATAATTGTCCCACATATTGCTTAAGCCGAATAAGTCAACCTTGCTAATCAACATTCTGACTATTACAAATTGGTCCTCAGAAGGGAATTTTCATCACTTTTGTTTCTGAATCCAAATGAAATGAAGGTATGGCTCAAATAGGTCAGTGCCTCTGTGGGGCTGCTGTCAGCCCCTGGGGAGACCTGTAGACCTGCAGGGCATCATCCATGGGGGCCTCCAGACACCTTAGGAACAGTTGCAGGCACAGGGGTGGGGCTCAGCTGCCAGGCAGGAACTGGCAGCAGCCTATGCCCCAAGGGGAAGCCACCAGGAGGGCTTGTGGGTCAGAGGCCCAGCCCTCAGTGTGAGGAGAACAGGCCGACACCCCCTTCTCAGCCTTATTGGACTCCCTAAAAAGTGGGGGGGCAGTCTGAGCAGCCTCCAGCCTGAGCTCCATTGCTCTCACCCCCGCCCACACTGGTCACCCAAGGTCACCAAATCCCCAGCCTCTCCCCATGTGCCCTCCACTCTCTCCCCTCCCCTGTGGCCCCCTGACACTCTCCCCTCCCCCACAGTGTTCCACCTGTCCCACAAGATCACCAGCGTGGTCCCTGAGAGCGCTCTGCTCATCGTGCTGGGGCTGGTGCTGGGCGGCATCGTCTGGGCGGCCGACCACATCGCCTCCTTCACACTCACACCCACCGTCTTCTTCTTCTACCTGCTGCCACCCATTGTACTGGACGCTGGCTACTTCATGCCCAACCGGCTGTTCTTCGGCAACCTGGGCACCATCCTGCTGTATGCAGTTGTTGGTACCGTGTGGAATGCCGCCACCACTGGGCTCTCTCTATATGGTGTCTTCCTCAGTGGGCTAATGGGTGAGTCCCTGCCCGGCACAGGCTGGGGTTGGAGTGCAGGCCCAGCTTCACTCACACAGAGCTGTCTCAGGCAGTTTGTTCCAGGGTCCCTGGGCCAGTGGGTAGGCTGGGTACCCTTCCTTCTGTGCTTGCAGGGGTGGGTCTGCACACTCTGACCGCCATGTCCCCAGGGCCAGAGCCCCACAGAGGGTGGCCCAGAGATGGGCATGCAGCAGGAACAGGTGCAGGTGTTTCTGCCCAGCCCTGCAGGGTGCTACACACCCCCACACTGTTCATCTCACACAAGTGTCTGCACCACTGTGGCCACTTACTGTGGGTTACAGAGCCCCCGTCCTCTGAGCTTCCCTGTACATGAGCCAGACAAATGGCAATACATGGGGCCCTGAGGGTCCAGCTGGGCTGTAGCCCCTCTGGACAGGCTGAGAGTGGCAAGAGTGCATTTCCACAAAACCTTCCCTGTGGGGCAAGGAGGCGCAGAGCAACAGCAGGGGAAAGCTGCCTGGAGGGATGCATGTTGTCCTGTCTGCCCAGTCCCACTCATCCACCCTGTTGCTCCAGGCACCCCTGGCCCTGTCTGGCAGCCCCTCTGGCCCAGCATTCTTAGCTGCTCCTGCAAGTATGGATGGGACATCAGGGCTGCAGCCCCCAGGGGAACCTCATCCCCTGCTCAGCACCTAAGCTGTCTGCACCTGCTGAGGCCCCTTCACCTTGGGGCTGGACCCCAGAGGGGCTCTGCTTTCCCTCCAGGTGTATCCTGCAGGGCTCATTCTTCTTTAGATAAATGGGCCCCCCGGGGTGGCACAGCCTTCCCTGGAGAGATGTGGGAGGCCTAGGGAGGCACATGGGAAGCCATGTGAGATATGTGGGAGACACGTGGAAAACCAGGGAGACATGTGGGAGATGTGTGAGACTGGAAAACGTGTGGGACACAGGGGGGCATGTGGAAGGCCTGTGGGAGACATGGGTGGCTATCGGGTGCTTGTGGAGGACACAGGCTGACCCAGCTGACAGCAGCCTGAGGCTGCCCCATGAAGTACAGCCTGGCCCAGCTGGGGAGAGGTTGACAGTCTGCCCCTGGCCCAGCTGTCCCCTGTGGGCAGCAGATCCTTCAAGGCCCCATGGCCCCCTCGCGTCTTCCAGGCGAGCTGCAGGCAGGGCTGCTGGACTTCCTCCTGTTCGGCAGCCTCATCGCCGCTGTGGACCCAGTGGCTGTCCTGGCTGTCTTTGAAGAGGTGCATGTCAATGAGGTCCTATTCATCATCGTGTTTGGGGAGTCGCTGCTGAACGATGCTGTCACCGTGGTGAGTGGGTGATGGACAGGGCCTCAGAATGGACTGGCCTCTCAGTGTCTGCCAGGGCCACACAGCCACCTCCAGATGCTCTGTGCAACTGCAAGTCTAGTCCCCAGCCTGCTGACCCAGCATGACATGGTTTCAGTTGGGCCCCTCTTCCTCACAGCAGGATTCACATCTCCTAGGCTGGGCTGCAGCCCCTCTGGACAGGCTGGTGCCAACCAGGCCTCGTTTCCTAAAAGGCAGATGAGTAAAGCACAACAAAACCTCAGAGGAACCGTGCAAGTCCTCTGTGACTACCATGCAAAGTATTAGCCCATAGATGCTGGGTCTGCGCAGTCCTGTGCCACGTGTCCCCGGGGCTGGGTCCTCCCCTTCTCCCACCCCACTGACCTCAGGCTAACTAGTCACCCTCCAAAGGCCCTATCTGCAAACAACCACGTTCTGAGGTTAGGACCACCTCATCGTAGGGCTAGGCATGGCACGTGCAGCCTGTGACAGGAACTAGGGGAAGAAACCTGCATGGAGCTAACCGTGGGCCCAGGACATTGTAGGGGCCCATGCCCCTGAGCTCTGAAGCCTGTTACCATGACTTAGAGTGAATAGTTTCCTAAAACACAGGGAATGTCCTTGGGCCTCACAGTGGCCCTAATGAACTTACAAGGCCATTTCTCTAGGAAGGGCAAGGCCTGGGGTAGAGTTACTGCTGCAGCAAGAAGCTGCTGGTCTGACCTCTATAGGTCTCCCAGGGCCACGGCCCCCTGGGCAGCCCCACTTGCCCTAGTGCCCTCTGTGTGGAGCCCCCACATCCTGAGGAGGAAAGCACAGGCTTAGGAAACACTACTGTCTCCACCAGCGCAGGATGAGGCTCCCAGGCTTTTGTCTCAAGGTCTGGGTGGGATGTGGTTTAAACACCAACATGCAAAGACCTCAGGGGTGAGCTCCCATCCACTAGAAACAAGACCCTGGGTCACTCTCTGTGACTGAGTGAGAAGTAAAAGGCACCAGGTGGCTTGATAGTGACCCCACTGGCCTGAGGTAGGAAGAGGACAGCTTTGTTCCCCAAGTTTCTGCTTCCTCCCAAAAGGTTCTCTGCCTCCTATATCCCACTTGTCAGCTTGCCCGTGCCTTTTCCTGTGACAGTCATCCTGTGATGATGTCCTTCTGATGGCCTTTGGTAGTTGTGGGCCCCACAGTGAGGCCCATGTCCAGGGAGGCCTGGAGCCTAGATGTGGGGTGTCAATCCTGACCGCTGGTCTGGCTTGTTTGTCCCCTCAGGTCCTGTATGATGTGTTCACATCTTTTGTGGCACTGGGTAGTGACCAGGTGACCGGCGTGGATTGTGTGAAAGGCATAGGTATGTAGCCAGTGAGGCCTGCCCAGCCCACCTTCAGGACTGTCCACTGAGACAGAAGGCAGGCTTACTGCTCCAGGCAGGCTCTCTTTGGGTCCCTGACACTCCTGGGACCAAAAGACCATGTAGGACATTGTGTTTTCACTCAAAGCCATCGTGCCATTTCCCCTCCCAGCATAGTTCACAAACACGATTTGATGTGGCTCCTACCTGAAGACTCCTGAGTCTTTCACTGGGCAGGGCTGATCTTCCCAGAGAATGACAACTAGACAGGGTCTGAGACCACAGGAAGCCTCACAATGGGGGCTGAGTCTGGTGCGGGGACTAGGCCCTTGTCTCTAGGGGAAGAATGGATCCTTTGCTTTCTGAGCTCTAGGCACCTCGTGGGAGGTGAAGAATGACCTGGAAGGCCAGTCAGCAGCCTCACCTGCACACGCAGGCACACACACTGGTGTCCTTGTCCACAGTGTCCTTCTTCGTGGTGAGCCTGGGGGGCACTCTGCTGGGCGTGGCCTTTGCCTTCCTCCTGTCCCTGGTGACCCGTTTCACCAAGCACGTGCGCATCATCGAGCCAGGCTTCGTCTTTGTCATCTCATACCTGTCCTACCTGACTGCGGAGATGCTGTCCCTGTCGGCCATCCTGGCGTGAGTGGGTTTCTCAGGATGGATTTGAAGCCCAGAGATGGGAGCAGCCCTCCTGGGGGCTGGCAGCAGTAGCACAGGGAGCACAACCAGGCAGGTGCAGGCCCACACCCACTGAGGCCCATGCACAGCCCCATGGACCTTTTCCCAGCAGCTCCCCCCACCCTCCTACCCCTGTCTTCTCAGTTCACTTCCCCAGCTGGTGGACAGTCCCTGTGGGCCAGGAGTTCTTAAAGTCTGTGTCTCCACATTAGTGTCCATGGTTGGCTCAGCGTGGCTCTGAGGGGCTCCAGGCCCCGTGGTGCTGCCTGTGTCAGCAATAGTCCACACACAGCAGGAAAGCCAAAGTACTCCCAAGTCTGCCCCCTGAGGTTGGCACAAAACAGTGGCAGGGTCCCTGGGCAGGGAGAGCCATCTACTTCCTCCATGTAGGGCCCAGCTGGGGCTGACTGGCCACAGGGGGACCAGCCCAGGAGCAGCTATAACTTCACCAATGGGGTGGCCTGGGAGAGCATGCAAGGCTGTTAGAGGCTCAGTTACCGGCAGGGACTAGGCCTTCCACCCATCCTGAGCTGTTCACACTCCCCCATGCAGCATCACCTTCTGCGGCATCTGCTGTCAGAAGTACGTGAAGGCCAATATCTCGGAGCAGTCGGCCACCACTGTGCGCTACACCATGAAGATGTTGGCCAGCAGTGCTGAGACTATCATCTTCATGTTTCTTGGCATCTCAGCTGTGGACCCCCTCATCTGGACGTGGAACACAGCCTTCATCCTCCTGACGCTGGTTTTCATCTCCGTGTACCGGGCCATTGGTGAGGCGGGTGGTGGCTCACACATCTGCAGCACCTCCCCGAGAGGTCCAGGCTTTCTTGTGGCCCTGCATGTGGGAGGGAGGGATGAGATGGTGGCCCATGGGCTGGGCAGGAGGTGGAACCCAGAGGGAGCCCACCTGGTTCTCCACTGACACCCTTAGACATTGCCCCCAGAATGGGCCAATAAGACTGGAGGTGGGAAAGGAGGCAGGACCTCCTCCCCCCCGCCTACTACCCCCAGGACCTGCATGTGGTTGGTGGTTATAGGTGGAGCATGATGGAAACAGTGGCACGTGGGGGCTTCTCAGGTCCTCAGGAGCAGGGGGTTGAGCGTGGCTCCAAAGGATGAGGCAGGGGGCACTGTGTTCAGGGTGCTACTGTCCCTTCGTCACCACATCTCCCTCCTGCAGGCGTAGTGCTGCAGACCTGGGTCCTGAACCGCTACCGCATGGTGCAACTGGAGCTCATAGATCAGGTGGTCATGTCCTATGGCGGTCTGCGTGGGGCTGTGGCCTTTGCACTGGTTGTGCTGCTGGATAAAAACAAGGTCAAGGAGAAGAACCTGTTCGTCAGCACCACCATCATCGTTGTCTTCTTCACTGTCATCTTCCAGGTGCGCCGCCAGGCTCCATAAAACCCTAATTAGGTTTTATAATTTTAGTAATTAGGAGCTGTTTTGTAGGTTTCCATGTGGCCTCACAAGGGATAGAGCATAATTTGCCCTAAAATGCTCTTCCTGGGCTGTGGCTGCCTGGTGCTGCCCCAGTTGCCTCTCCCTGCGGGTCGAGCCTCAGCACACCTGTGAGGTGACACTTGCCTTTGCTTTTGACCAATCCAAGGAGCACGTTGCTGGGGACCCAGAGGCCATCCCTGACGGGTCTTGACTCTGCTCTGTGGGGGCTTCAGGGTGGCGTCTGACTGCTGCGACTCAGTGGGGCTCCGGCAGGGGTGCTGCCCAGTGGTTAGCAGGACCTGGTCTTTCAGGGCCTGACCATCAAGCCCCTCGTGCAGTGGCTGAAAGTGAAGAAGAGTGAACAGCGAGAGCCCAGGCTCAACGAGAAGCTGCATGGCAGGGTAGGGGTTGGGGGAGGGGTAGGTAGGGGAAGGGGCAGGTGGGGGCCTCTGGGGTAGGGAGGCAGCAGGGGTGAGGAGGTGGCTGCCTGTAGTGGGGGACGCATGTCCCAAGTTCTAGAGCTACCAGCAGTGATGCCAACTAATGTCTCTTGCCTCCCTGGCAAGGCTTTCGACCACATCCTCTCAGCCATCGAGGACATCTCAGGACAAATCGGGCACAACTACCTCAGAGATAAGTATGTGGCTCTCTCCCCTTAGGCAGTAGGCTGGGGACTCATGGGCCCCTCATGGCAAAACATGTTCCACAAAGCCCAGCTCCTGGCTCAGCCCTGACACTCAGGTGGCCTGGACCTGAAGTACATCAGGCTGCAATTGGCACCAGCAGAGGCACTTGATTGCGCTCCACAGTGCTTCCCAGGCACAGAGTGACATCCTTTGCTGGGGACAATTAATTCTAAATGTTAAAATATGTGGCTGGAAGATGACGGTGATGACAATTCATTCTAAATGTTAAAAATTCAAATGTTAGGGTGGCGCCTGTGGCTCAAAGGAGTAGGGCTCCAGCCCCATATGATAAACTTGGCATTTTAAAACCCAGCCCCAGCAAAAAACTTCAAAAAAAAAAAAAAAAAAAAAGAAAAAAATCTAATGTTAAAATATTTTCTCTAGAAAATAGGGAAAACAGGTGATTTCCCCTGTTGTGAACAGAAAATGAGTGTGTTAGTGTCATCAACATTTAAAATAATTTTTTTCTGTGACACTGAAACTATTTATATTTTTTTATAAAATACATTTGACTCTTAAAAATATGAACTCTAATAACTGAAGCACCTAAAATTCACAGTTGTCGGTTCCTATTTTATGAACAAATAACCCACGTTGGTGTACAAGGTATGACTGTGGTTTCCATGGAGCAGAACCATAGTTCTTGGTGACAAATGAGTTGGTTCTGAGGTTCTGGGGCATCCCTGGCCTCTTATCTGTGAGGGGCTGTTGCAAGAAGCACACTCCAGGTGACCTGCACAGAGCATTGGTCATCTAGAGCTGGACCAAAGAGGTCCAGCCTCCAGGACACATGCGGAAAAGACATCTGTGATTCTGGGGTGTGATACCAGAAGCCCCGGGGGTCTTGCCACCCTCTTCCTCTGAGGGGCCGGCAGTATCTGGCAGCTCCATCCATCCCTGGAAGGGCTAGAGCCTTCTCTCTTGAGTCCCAGAAGTTTCTCTTAAATCTGACCAGGCCACCTGACTCTGACCTAAATAAGCAATGGATTTTCTAATTTTGCTGACTAAGACAACTGCACTCTGGTCAGCTCCACTCTTCTCATAGCCAGGAGCTCAGAGGGACTTGCCATCCCCAGCCAGTTCTGCCGCCCACCTTGTCCTGTCCACTTTTTAAAGGATCACTTGGGAAACTACTCACAACATGGTAATAGATGAGAAAGTGGAACCCACAGTTTTGTGCACACTCTAGTTACAACAGCATCAGATAGAAATTTGCACAGACTGTGGAAGATCACTGATTCGAGGTGAATAGCAGACTTGAATGTGAGCATGAGACCATATGGATTCTAGAGGACAATGTCAGAGAAACTCTGCTAGAGGTGCTATTGCCAGCTCCCTGCACTTTGAAGTGCTCCTGTAGGTCACTGCAAATGAAATTCCAGGAGAGAAAGGGGAACTGTGCATGTCCTCCTTGAGTCAGGTAGGGCCCCGTCTGACGCGGGCAGGCTGACTCCCACCTACCCCGCATGCCAACATTGTGCTTTCTGTCCCCTCAGGTGGTCCAATTTTGATAGGAAAGTCCTCAGCAAAATCCTCATGAGACGGTCAGCTCAGAAGTCCCGAGATCGAATCCTGAATGTTTTCCATGAGCTGAACTTGAAGGATGCCATCAGCTATGTGGCAGAGGTACCAGAGCTCTGCTGGCTCCCTGTGGTGGACATGGGCTGCTGTGGTCAGGGATGTGGGTGATGGAGGGTAGGGGTGGTCCCACACTTCTGAGGCTGGTGTAGCAGCAACAACACCATGTAGTCCTCAGCAACTGGCCTGAGTTACGTGAGACTTGGGGCCCTCTAGTGCCTGGGGAATGTCACAGGCCATGTCACAGCTCTCTCACTCAGGAAAACTGAGGCACAGAGCACTGGGCCCCCTCACTAGATACTCAGTGGTGCTGGCAGGCTACGTGCAGAGGCCAGGCCCCATGACCTGAGGCCCTGTGTTTCCCTTTAGGGTAGGATAGGACGGGAAGTAGGCAGGGAGCGATGGGCCTGGACTCTCAAAATGCACACATGTGCATGCATACATTCCACATGTGTGCACACAGAGGGAAAGCAGTAGAGACATCTTGCCCCAGGACAGGCTATGGCCCCAAAGCTACCTCCACAGTCTCTGCCTTCTTCAGAGACTGAGCAGGCCAGGTCACCCCACCCAGCCCAACAGCCAGCACCCGCGGTTGGGTGGTCCTCAGCCTCAGACGACTATCTGGGCCTCTTCTGGGAGCTCTGGCCCCTATGGCCTGGCCAGTGGGCAGTTGCAGGAAATCTACCTCCTTGGGGTGGCCACAACTCCTTCTTGAGGGGCAGGGCCTGGCCAGCTTGGAGCCCCAGGTCCAGAAGGGTCTCTGCCCCTGTGGGGCAGAAGAGACAGGCTCAGCAAACCCCTCAGACACTCAAACCAAGGAAAAGTAGTCCTTTCCCTCCTGGAGCTTGTTACCCATTGTGCAGCCCATGGCCTGGGCTCTTGTACATGACAGAGGCATCCTGGCAGAGCCATCGACTTCTTGGACCATGCTCCACCCATAAACCTCCAACTCTATACTCCAAGGCATAAGAAGAGGCTGCCTCAGGCTCGGCAGGGCATAGAAGCTACTGGAAGGGTTGCTATCCTCACCTCTGACCTAGGTTAAGAAAGTTCAATGCAAAAATCTCAACCTTCTGTGGCTGTGGCTGCCCTTGCAGATTTGGAACCTGCATGGAGGGTGGAAGGGGGCCCTCAGCTCTACCAGCCACATCAAATGTTTGCCCATGATTCATGACCTTGGGCTCCACCTCATGTATAAAACCCTGGAGTCCACTAACCTGCTCTGACCATGCTTACTGTGTCATGCCCCCAGCATCAGACCTGCCTGGACACCTCTCCCGTTGGTCACTTGCTCTCTCCTAGTGGTCCCTCATGTGGGGTGGGCTGGGCAATTTGATGCAGCCAGGTGGGCTTACCACTCAGACCCACCTGGCCCTTGCCTTTTCCTCGTGCATCAGTGACAGAAGGATGATGGGGTTGTAGGTTGGTGTAGTGGCTCATGCCTGTAATTCCAGCATTCTGGGAGGCTGAGGCAGGAGGATCATTTCAGCCCAGTAATTCAAGACCCAGCCTGGACAATAACAAGAGTCCATCTCTATAAAAAATTAAAAAACAAAGTTGGATTTCGAAGCAGAAGACCAACAGAGTTTTCACCGTGCGAAAGACATACATACACTGAAGGGGCAAACAGCACTCTGAGCCTCTGGTGCCCCAGCACAGTCTCAGTGACTTGAGAGGCCAAGGCAGAAGGATCACTTGAGCCCAGGAGTTTGAGGCCAGCCTGGGCAACAGAGTGAGATTGATCCCCACCCCATGGAGACTGTCCTTTTGCCCTGTCCAGCCCTGGCACCCTGCCCTATCCTCTTCCATGGGCCTCATGGTCCCCCACGACCCCACTCCTGCTTGGGGCTTATCTGGCATCTCCTTCTGTGTCGGGTTATGCTCTGGGTCATAATGCGCTCACTCCTGGGTGTGAGGCTACTGGGGTTTCCTTTCCTGGGGAAATGAAGATGGAGGTTGGAGTCCACAGCCAAGAGCCACCTTCCTGACCACGGAATCAGTGGGCCCTAACAGTGCCCCAAGGAGGTTTTATTCTTTCACATATAGGCTGTTTTGTTCCCTGACTGCTCAGGTGGGGCAGCACTGACATGGCCTCTGACAGGAGCTTCTGCCCTTGCCCCACCCCTGCAGCTGCAGGGCAGCACCTGGGCCATGTGGCCTCCCCAGTGCTTCAGCCCCATGAGGGCAGGTGCTGCCTGTGTGCCTAGGGCTAGGTGCTGACTGACTGACACTGACGAGGCTGTCTCTCATGGCAGGGAGAACGCCGTGGGTCCCTGGCCTTTATCCGCTCCCCAAGCACTGACAACATGGTCAACGTGGACTTCAGCACGCCACGACCATCTACTGTGGAGGCCTCTGTCTCCTACCTCCTGTACGTGTCCATGTCCACATGGCCTCCTGAGCCTGGAGCCTGCCAATAGGCATGGGTCTTCCACACAGGCATCTCCTCCTTGGGGAACTGAAAGTCCTAACTGTGTGCTGTGGGTGGAGGGGGGGTGGTATGCAGAAAATGGGCCAAGCGTCTCCTCCTACAGTCACCATCAGGCAGCCAGTGAGATCATCTTCCTGTTGCACTGATGCAAGATGGGGGAGGGTTGGGAGGAAGTGGGGATGGCAGCACGCTGGGGTCTAGAGCCTGATCTGTCTGCCCCTCCCAGGAGAGGCCTGGATCAGTTCCGGATTTCACAGCTGCTGCCCCATTGGCCCTAGACTCCACAGCTGTGACCAATGCTTACTGAGCATCTATACCACTCAGTGCAGGTGTGCAGATGCTAGGGAGAGGCAGAGGGTGGCACCCTGGGGTCTCACAGCCAGGGTTTTGGAAGGAACAGTTCACAAGGGGTAGAGAGGGGAGTCAACTAAAACAAGATGCTTTATAAGGCCTCTAGGTCAGGCTAAGCCCAGAGGAGAGAAGGAGCTGGCCAGGTGTCCAGGTGCCCCGATATCTAGGTATCAAGATGTCCAGTCGTCCTAGTGTTCACTTGCCCAGGTGTCTAGGTGCCAGATGCTCAGGTATCTAAGTGTTGAGCTGTCCTGGTGTCCAGATGTCCTGTTTCCTGGGTATCTAGATGCCTTGGTTCCCAGGTGTACAGTTGTCCAGATGTCCTAGTGTCCAGGTTCCTTATGTTTAGGTTCCCAGGTGTCCTGGGACCCAAGCCCAGGTCAAAGTCTAGGGCATATACAACGGTCACAAAGGCAAGGGGCAGGGGCCAGCAGGAGGCCCCCAAGGTGCATTTCTTGTGGCTCAGTGACCCACCCCACACACAGGAGGGAGAATGTCAGCGCAGTATGTCTGGACATGCAGTCCTTAGAGCAGCGGCGGCGCAGCATCCGGGACGCAGAGGACATGGTCACCCACCACACACTGCAACAGTACCTGTACAAGCCACGGCAGGAGGTGGATCCTTGTGGGCGGCTTTCTCCTTCTGTCCTCTCCTGGGACAACAGGGAATCCTGTGCTCAGCTGTGGCAGCAGGAGGGTGTGAGGGTGGGGTGACCCCATGTCCCTGGGAGTGCCCTGCTATGTCCCCAGCTGTGATGATCCCTGTCACTCCCCCCAGTACAAGCATCTCTACAGCAGACATGAGTTAACTTCAAACGAGGATGAGAAGCAGGACAAGGAGATTTTCCACAGGACCATGAGGAAACGCCTGGAGTCTTTCAAGTCAACCAAGCTGGGCTTGAACCAGAACAAGAAGGCAGCCAAGCTGTACAAGAGGGAGCGTGCCCAGAAGAGGGTGAGGGAGCACAGGCAACACAGGGCACCCCTCATGGTGCCCCAGCAGGCCCTGCATCCCTGACACCTTGCCCACCAAGAAGGAAACACAGGGAGGCTGAAAGTGGGCAGAGCGGAGACAGGTCCTGCTCTGCTCTCTGGGGCGGGAGGCAGGTGCTCCGTCTGCACCTGTAAGCACTTCCCTGTTTGCTCCTCAGAGAAACAGCAGCATCCCCAATGGAAAGCTGCCCACCGAGAGCCTCATGCACAACTTCACCATTAAGGAAAAAGGTACTGGTTTGCTCTGGAGAAATGCTAGTCAGTAGGACCTTATGGCCTCCTGACATTGGCTGCTTTCTTGCTTGTCTCCCAGGCTCAAGGCAGGCAAAACATACATCCCCATCACCAACTGTGACTGTACCACTGCAGGTGTTTCCCCAGCCAGGGTCCTCACATCTCTCCCTGTTGGCCTGCCATCCCTACCCCTGCCTCTCCCAGAGGTTCTGTCACCCTCACCCAGCCTGCCCCTCTCACAGCCACTCATGGAGCCACCCAGACACTGGGTGCTGGCTTGGTGGCCTGATAACAGCCCCAGCCCTGGGAGTTGGACCTGGTTCCCTGACCCCTAGTCCTTGTTCCTTGTGCTGCCTCTCCCACTAGATTTGGAACTTTCAGATCCTGAGGAGGTCCCTGAATACGATGCTGAGGACACCAGTGGGGGCATTGAGTTTCTGGCAAATGTCACCAAGGACACTGCATCCGACTCTCCTGCAGGTGGGCAGGGTGATATCACAGGTGGAGGTTGTGGGGGCATCTTGGCCATTGAGAAAGGGACATCCCCATGTCCTAGACTCCCCTAGAGAGTTGCCGCCAGCATGAAGACTTCCCCCAGGGATATGCAGTCCTGACAGTGGCAGGTCCCCTTGGCATGGAGCAGGCAGGGTCTCTGTGTCCTGAGGAGGGAGGTGTCACCGGTGCTGTCTGCAGGGTGAAGGGCTTGCCACCTTAATCTTCCAGGTGACCTTGCAGGTGCTGCCTCAGGAACAGCTGGTGACAGCCTGGAAATGGCTTTCCCTCTTCCCCATGTGGGCTGCTCCTAGAGGCTGACTGGCTGCTGCCCTTTCTCCTAGGAATTGACAACCCTGTATTTTCTCCGGACGAGGACCTGGGCCCCAGCCTCCTGGCCAGGGCGCCCCCCTGGCTGACTCCTGGGGAGACAGTGGTGCCCTCCCAGAGGGCCCGTGTGCAGATACCCCACTCTCCGGGCAACTTCCGCCGCCTGACGCCCTTTCGCCTCAGCAACAAGTCTGTGGACTCCTTTCTGCTGGCTGATGGCCCTGAGGAGCGGCCCCATGCTGCCATTCCTGAGTCCACACACATGTAATGCCTAACCCTAATGCCTCCTCTCTCCTCAGCTCCTGTCCTCAGGCCTCACACTCTCTCTTTCTGACTGAGCTTCTACAGACTTTCAACAGCCACTTCTTTCTTTCAGAGCCTCTCGGGGAACGTTTGCTGGTCTGCTTCTCCAGAGCTGTCTGAGGCTTGGTGTGTCTTAGCAGGCTGCCTCTGAGTATTTACTTTGAGATTGTTAGTTTGCTGACAAAATGCTCTGGATCCATGTGGTCAAACCATGAACTCAGAGGGAGTTGAAAACAGGCCTGGGTGGCTGAGGGAGGGAAACTCTATCCTCCCCGAAGGCCCTAGGCCCTGGGGAAAGTCCAGGTGGTGGAAGTCCAGGGCAGAAGTAACAAGTGAGTGGCTTGCAGGACATGGGGCAGTCAGGGGCTGGCCACACAGATGTCCACCAGCATGCTGACCACCTCTTAGGCCCCAGCCTAGAAAGGAAGGGGAGACAGGTGGAGAGGAATGGGGGGCCAGGACTATCCCATTCATTCCACAGAAGGAGGCCTCAGCCCACCTTGGGCAGGTGTTGGATCGTTTCAAGTGTCCTTGGGAGCTAGGTGGGCTTGAGGGAGGAGCATGAGGGTAAGGCAGGGTAGGGTAGTGTCTACTCCAAATGCAGCTGGGTCAGGTCTTCCCTCTGGTGGAACCTGCACCTGTCCACCCTGCACTGTGGGAGAAGACACTGTCTTCTGAGACTTGCATGGTGCGTGCCCCCAGCAAACATTGGTGGTCTCACCGGCTGTCCTGGTTGTGGGAAAGGGCCACCTCTCCACCTCTGCCTCCTCTCTACCTGTCCCTGCTTCTGCTCTGGACCTCTGGCCTTCCTCTGGGTGTCATCCTTGAATCCTACTGGTTTTCAGAGCAGGGTGCTTTGTTCCCAGGGAGTGGAGGCTGCTGGGCCCTCCTTAGGGGACAACTGTCACTTCTGTAGTCAGGTCCTCGCTGAAACTGTCCTGTGGATCATGGTGGCCACAGAACATTCTGAATGGTCTAGGCAAGCTGGGCTGGGCCTCAGACTGGGCCTGTGGGGACCCCCAAGTTGCAGACCACCAAAGAAGTCGAGTGGTTCGGGGTGGAGCCTCCCTGTGACCGACGCTGAAAGGGCCCCCCACCATGGCGTGGAAGGCTAAGAGATCTGTGCTGGACACGACAGCTTCCACGCGCTGGGATGCACCTGCTCTGGACAACCCTCAGGAGCAGCAACCAAGGGGAAGGAAGCTGCATCCTGTGGTGACCGTGCCGCTCACGCCCTGTCGTCCGCAGGTGACACCGGATCTGACACCCCGCTGACCGGACGCTCATCCCCACGCCACGGGCCACCCTCTGCTGCAGAGAAGCCCCCACTGCCCACGCGCCTCCCGCTGCTGCGTGCCTCGAGCCCGGTGTCGTCTGAGTCCGTGCCCGCGCCCATGCCCACCGAGGAGAAAGCCACGCCTTCCGAGCCGGGGCAAGGGGCGGGGTCTGCTCTGGGTGGGGGACCGGAGCACCGGGGGCTGCCGAATGCTCACGCGCGGTCGGCGGCGGCTCGCCGCGTGCACAGCCGGCGCTCGTTCCAGCGGCCCCGAGCGCGTCGCCGCCCCGCGCTCCTCAAGCTCTCGTCGCTGCCACCTTCCTGCCACGCGCCGCCGCACGCGCTGGAGCAGGAGGAGACACCACTGTGACCCGGGCCCTTGCCCCTGAGGTCCCACCCTCTTCCCCTGCCCGTGAGCGCCACACCCGGTTCTCCTGCCCCCTTGACCTTCCTGGAGGTCCTCCTGCCCCTGTCCTCGCTCCCATAATATTCCCGGCCCCACCGCGACCCCCTCGCCACCCCATCCTCCGGCTCTCTGGCCCCACCTATGTGACCGTCTGAGCCGTCCCCCACGCATTACCCTCCTGTCCTCCCGCCCTCGTGCCCACCTGGGCGCTCCCCTTTGCACACGCAGGTGCTGAGCGCCACCAGAGCCAGGCTGGAGATGGGCAGGCCTGGCCTCCCTCATTGGAGGGTGGCAGGTGCTCCACCTTGGGCCCTTGAGTGCCCGGCTGTGCTTGGAAGTCGCCAGCACTTTCGTGTGCATCTTAACGCCCTGACTCAGGGACAGGAAGGGCCGGAGCTCAGGCTCCTTTTTAAGAGCAGCTTGTGTCCGACCTTCATCACTGCCGGGGAAACTGAGCCCCACACAATGAGACTTGCCCTACTGGACACTGATCCAAGCCTGCGATCACTCGAGACCTCCCTCCAGAGACATGAGGGACAGCGTGGTTCTTGCACATCTTGAGCCACTAGAACCCAACCCCTCAGAACTGGCAGGCTGTGTGTGGTTCTCATGTCCACTTGCCAGTTCTGTGAACTGCATGGACACCATGTGGACTATAGGTAAAGTTGCAGGAATCTTTTGTTTGTTCATCGTTTTTTTATGTTTCAGTTCCTAGAGCCCAGCACTCATCTTGTTCCCCTCCAACTCAGGCCCTGCACTTCCCCAAGTCTGAGGTGGTAGCCTTTGGACACCGCCCTGTCCTCAAAGACAAGGTCTCTGGCCTGAGCTGTCTCACTTCACAGGTCGCCACAGACAGCCCTGAAGGGGCAGCGCAGGGGGGCCTCAGGGGCAACTCGTTTAGCCTCACGGATCCTTAAGTGGATTGTGGCCACAGTAACCACAGTAGGAGAGAAGCGAGGGGGGTGGAGTGGCCAGAGGGACTTCATGGTCCTCCTAGGCACTTGGCTGAGACCCCTTGTACCCGTACCAGGTCTCAGGGATAAGCCTTGGACAGAACCCTGGTCCTCTGGAGTAAGACCACTGTCCAGGCTTTTATGGGAGGGAAGCAGGGCAAGGTCAAAGTCTGGCTCCCAGGCTGCTGTCCACTCCTGGGCTCTCTTCCAATTTGCTCACACTGAAGGTTTCATCTGAGGGCAGTGGGCTTGGGACACTCACAGTTCCTTGCTCAGGAAAATTAAACTATTTGTGTGTTAAAGTTTTGACAGTTTATGTTCCCAAAGCAGTCATAGGTAAAGAAATTTATTAGCAGTTTGCAAACTGAGTCCCAGGTGGAAAGGGTCTACAACTCCCTGTTCATAACTTCACTCTTGAGTTTACTCCCAAGACAACCGCCTCCCTCTGGTGTCTGCTCAGAGGAGCTCACTCCTGGCAAGTTAGCAGGTGGCAGCAGTGGCTCTAGGTTGTCACAGTCACACTCCCCTCCCCCACTTCCAACTCTTCTAAACTGTGAGCACAACAGGCAGTCTATTCTCTGGGCACCTGCCCAGTGGATCATCCTGCTCAACTCTGCTGAGCTGCAGCCACCATCGTTAGTGGCCCCATTCAGCCTATCTGCACTGCTTCAGTGAGTGAGGCCACCACCACACACCTTCCAGTGACCACAGCACATTTCCAGCTGGCTGATCTTTCACCTGGACCACTAGGCCCCAGATATTATTCCCGGCTGCCCTCTAGGGCAGTTCTTGGTCACTGCACTGTTTGGCAGAGAACAAAGCAGTGACTGGTCTGTGTTCCTGAGAACCCCCAGGGACACCAAGAACTGGCCTTCCAGGTGAGAAGACCTCACTCAGAAAACCACATCCCACGCCCCAGAGGACAGTGTCATGAACTGTGTGCTGTGGCACATCTCATAAAGTGAGAATTCTTGCTGTTTTTGTCACTTTTATAAACAGAATGCAACCAAAGTCTTATGAATGTATTTCCTTATGAAAACTTGTAAGACTTATTAGGAAAGACTATTTAATATTGAACTTTGGCCCATTTTGTGATAGAATATAAAGTACACAAATTTAGGCAATCACTATTCCTCACTTCTGTATTTTCTTAAAAATAATTTTGTTAAAGTGGTCAATATACCATTTATTTTTGATCTTCCACTGTGAAAGGAAATTTAAAGGAAAAAGTTTCATCAAAATGAGAATTGAAATGTATTTTATGAGTGTGAAAATTGCATGTTAATTTCATTAACATAATCTTAATCAAATGTTGTATAATTCTAATCACAAAATCACGTGCCTTAAAATGCCCCTCCCAACATGCTGCTGGCACTGTCTACACAGGGAGGGCCTTGTCACCAAAACCCTGCAACAAATGCTTTATCAATTCTATTAAAAACGTTTTGAGGCATTTTGGGTGTAAACTTTTTTTTATAAATGAGAAATCATATCCAGAACTTAAGGAGCAGTCTGCTGTTGGCTGTGCTCTAAAATTAATTACACACTGCCTTTTAGAGCTGCTGTGAGCACCCACTGGATGCACAGCACTGGAGCAATGCCTGCATGCTGGGAACAGCCTAGCAGTGAGTTCAAGCCCCTCCTGTATGCAGAGCACAGGATGGGAGACCCCCAGGGAGGTGGGGGGGGGGCCGAAGACATGAAAGTGGCCCAGGCAGAAGCGAGGTGGGCAGGCACAGAAGGGCCCAAGCAGGGACCCTCCATCTCTTGCGTGCTGGAGAGCAACCACGCGCAGCATAGCCCTGGGTAGATGGGGGCACTGCCCATAGCTTTCTCTGAGCAGAAAAAGACCCCCTAGCGTTCAGCCTCCATGAGTGGTATGTGCTAAGGACTGTGAGCAGCTGGACAAGTGAATACCACTCAGCTTATCTGTCATACATGGAACTGTGCCCCCTGCTCTGTACTTTCTGAGTAACTTGGAGAGTCCAGGAACATCCCCAATCTGAGGTGTCCTTCTGGGGGAGGGACAGAGTATGTCCTGGAGCTGCAGCCTGAGATGGTCATGCTTTGCAGCTACACCTCCTATCAGGTAGGCACGGCTTTAGTTTGGGTGCTACTACTCCCTGACTGGAAATGGCCTACCCAAGCCTTGATGTGAGCTCCTTTATAGAGTGGCTCAGAGATGATTCTCCTTGGCATCAGGCTAGACACCCACTGCCACACACAGGGACAGAGCACTCTCCACAGTCAACCACACCTCCAGCACATCCTGGCCAATGTCCTGCTTCCAGAAGGCCAAACAGCCAAAGGCTCAGCCACCATCACTGTGGACATCCAGAAAGTAAGCACAACCAGCCACGTGAGGCCTGTGGTGCTAAGAGACAACCAGCAAAGTGCCTATAAGGGCACCACATGCCCTTGGGAAACTTATTAACTGGATATTCACTTGGAAAAGACTTGTAGTGAGCTCTCTCTCAATACAAGAATAATGCATTCTTATTATTGTAAGGGGCAGTGATTAGTGATTGTCCACACTGCCTTATTCACTTAATATATATTTACTAAGCATGTCCTATATGCAGACTTACTTAAGGTAGAGAACCACACCACACATGCATCAGGAGACTGCCATAGGAGCTGGACTTCTAAGGGTGAATGCAATTCTTCTGAGCTGGCAATGCTCACAGCTCTGTCCACCTGCCAATTACTTAACTGCATAAGGTTTTGAGGGGCCTGTACCCCTACCCATCTGTGCAGGGGGGTCTTACCCAGGGCTCAGCCTGTCAGCACAGGATGGGCACCCAACACCTCCATGTGCCTCTACAGACCCAAAGCCAGTGCAGTTCAGTCCTGCTCATGGCCCCTCCTGTGGACTCTAGGGACAAAAAGCCTGCTCCTACGCTAACAGAGCACTGGGTTTTGTCCTCTCACCATATACCTGTGATGGTTCCCAGATCCCTTGGGTTTCTGCAGCTTCTGACCTGACCTCACTCCTGTCTGACCCTCTACTCCTTCCCTTCCCTCCCTCCTCTCGTGTTCACCAAATGCAATTCCAGGATCCTAAAATTTACAGTTTTCTGTCTCCCATGCTTTTCATTGTCTACCTCTCATAGGCCTTCCACTCTCACTCCTCAGGATCAGCCCTGCCCGAGGATGGGTGCCTCTTTCTGCTCCTGAGGAATGGTCTCCATTTGCAGTGCAGAGCTGGCTGAGCTCCAGAATCCCAACACCAATCTTTTCTTTTCCAACGATTCCACCAAACTTGGTATGCTTTCCCCCAGATTCTGTGGCCTTGCACCTTTCTTATCCAGCCAGTTTTAATTTAAGGGACAACTAGATTGTAGGTGACAATAATAAAAAGGAGCATATTTGTCTTTATACAAATATGAACCCCCCCCCCCCACACACACACACACAGGTCTAGTGTGGTTGGGGGTTTGTTGTTGGATAGTTGGGTTTTGTTACAGGTTGTCAGGAGAGGGAGGGACAGAAGTAGTTGTGTGCAAGTCCCAGCAGACAGCCCCCAACTCTCAGTACACTGGTCCCTTCTCCTTATTCAAGTTTTCTAGACATGGAAGACCCTGAGCTCCTTGCTGGCTCTAGCCAGGGAGCCTCCCAGCATGTCCTACTCAATGTGAAACAAAAGCTGCACAGCAGAGGAATGAAGTTGCCACAACGTGCTTAGGTGGAGAAGGCCTCCTGCACCCAAGCTGGGACCCCCCCACACCCTGCTACAGGCTGTGGCTTTGCCCTTGCAGACAGCAGCTTGCACCACAGAATGGCAATTTAGAGGCTGTTTCTTTTCCAGCTCTCAGTTGTGACTATATTCAGCTGAAACCACCATGTCCCCAACCAGGAAAAAAACTCTATTTAGGTTGTGGTTCTTTCAAGAAAAAGTCCTATTCATGAATTTTTCATATCTTGTGAGGATGAAATAAAAGTCAAAGGTCAACTGCTATCTTAAAAATGTCTTGAGAGAAAACAAAATGAAGCATGTGCCCACACATGGCTGGAGCAGCTGTCCTGTGCATGGCCAGCAAGGGAAATGCATGATGTCCTAGTTGGGACCAGGGGTCCCTAGGGACAACCCTTCTGATTTCCCACCTGCTATAGCCAGGGAAAGGGAAGAGAGGTCGGCACTTTCATCTCATTCAGCCTGGGTCAGCGTCTCTGCCCTCTGGAGACCAGGCATGAGCAAAGACACTGTTCATTCTGGGCATGATTTTTTAAATTAGTTTTGTATAAAGTTAATGTGCAAAATGATGCTACCACTGAAGGCAGATGCTGTAGAGATGGCCAAATTAAAGAAAAAGCATTTAAGGGATTCAGCATCAAGAATGAGCATGATCCACAGATCTTGAAATGTATTCCAAATAAATACTTTCTTACATACTTCTACCAAAATTTATACTCATGACCTGGCCCCGCAGTAGAGGTCTATTGGCCTGGAGAGGTGTGTCCAGCTGGTAATCCTCCCACCTACCCGGACAGTGAATCTAGGGGTAGTGGGACAAGTGTGTTGGAGACCAGCACAAAGTCAGGGCCTTGATGAGGATAAGGCATTGTAGACAACCTAAAAGCAGTGTCTGGGCACTCCTAGGGTGTCACAGGTCAGAAAACCTTAACTATAGAAGAGAAACATCCTGTGTTCCATCTTTGAGGAAGGTCAAACTCTTTAATTAGGTGGTGGGCATCTATACCAGGCAGGAATGTGCCTGAGGCCAGGGAGACCGTGCATTTTCTCTCCCCTCCACATCAACCATGGGGGACTTTACAGCAGAAGCTGCTCACAAAGGACATATACAACAGAAACAGGAACACCACAGCTGCAGATGTCACTCCACATGCCCCTCGTATGAGGGATAGGCCGTGGGACTGGGACCCTTGCGTGTGGACCCTGGAGAGTGACTCCTGTAGGGCTAGGCAGATGCCTACTTGAGAAGCTTGGCCACATTCAGACTAGGCACGGCAATGTCCCTGAAGAGTGGCACGTAGCTGGGATTTGCCTGTGTGGACCCCTGCTCCAGGCTCTCGATGATGGTCTGCTTCATGTCACGACTGGCATCCCCACGCACGGCCAGCAGGGCTCCGATGTGCTCGTCCCTGGGGGCAGAAGAGAGTGAGCCGTTCATGCCTCTGGCCTACAGCCCACCCCTTACACCCAGGCCCCACAGACCACAGCCCTCCCCTCACACCCACACACGTCTCTCACACCCATAGCATTTGCCATGTAGGTGGTGTGTGGTGCTGCACGGGATGACAGGACACTGCAAGGAAGCCCCCTTGTCCTGGCCAGCCCCCTCTGTGCTGTCCAGCCAATCTGGAGAAGCACAAACTGTCTGCCTTCCCGAGGACGACGGGAGGGCTACTGTGCTCTAGGAATTCTGATAAGATAGACACATCTGTTACCTCTACAGTCCCCAGTTCCTAGGTCATGGACCAATCCCAGTCTAGCCTGATAGGAGTTGGGCCACAAAAAAATCATCTTCGGTGGAAAAACCGTTCCCCATGAAACACGAGCAGGCATACAGCAGGAGGCGAACAGCAGGCAGTGGAGCAAAGTGGCCTGAGCCATCCTGCTCTTGTGCCCATCCATAGAAACTATCCTCCATGTGACCCATCCCTGGTGCCAAGCAGGCTGGGGGCTGCGGTCCTACCTGATGTCTGGGTATTTGCTGACCAGTGTTGAGACTTCCAGGTAGAGCAGAGAAGGGTCCGTCAGCTTGATCACTTCTGCGACGGCCACGATGGTATCACAGTGGCTATCTGCATCCTCACCACAGCCCTGGACAACAGTGGGCATGTGAGCACAGCTCTCAGCCCTCAAGGAAGCCGGACTGTAGCACCCTTGAACCCCTCCCTGGTTGGCACCTTCCTCTTTCAAGCAAATTCTTCAAATTTGTCCAGAAACTAGGGTCCACTTAAACTGGCGAGTGTGGGGAGGGGGCTCCCAGCCATGCCCGCTGCAGGTGTGATGTCAAGTCAGCAGTGTGACCAGTATCTCAGAAACGAAGCAGACCCGGGGGAGGGGCATCTGGCCCTAGGCTGCTGGCTGCTGCTAGTTTGGAAGCTGCCCACCAAGAGCCCCTGCTTGCTTGTGAGTTAGGCGGGATCTGATCCCACTACCCACCTGATGACAATGACAACAGGGGTCAGCCCGTCCTCTAAGCAGCCTAATATGACTGAGCATCATCAATTGGGTTGGAGACTGACAAAGCAGCTGTGGGGTAACAGTTCTCAAATTCTTCGGCAGCTAGTTCCCGGTGCTCATGTACCCCCAACACTCATAGACGCAGCCCTACACTCACGTATGCACCCCTGACACCGATATGCCCTTGACACTCACAGATGCCAGCTTCCGGAATAGGAAGCGCAGTTGCTCTGCCTCCCGAACCATCTTCTCAGCACCCTCCTTGCGCTCATCAGGGCTCCGGAAGGAGATGCGCTTCTGTAGGACTGCCCGCAGGTACTCTACCACCACGCGCCGATGTGCCTCAGCTGTCATCCTCTGTGGGAGAGGGGCAGTCAGCTGCACGCACCACCACACTGCAAACATGAGTGCTCCTGTGGACACCCAGGCTGGGCTCATGGCTACCCCTTCTGATCTCCCAGTCCATATCTCGCTCTGCCTGTCCGTGAGTACCTCACCATGAGGACAGAGTGTGAGCTCACAGGGAACCAACCCCTGGGCCAGACCACCTCCAACCTCACCAGCCAAATAAGGCTCAATAGAATTACCATGTGTCAGCACGCACATCCTGCTCATTCACAGCAGCTCAGTGCCCACTGCTGTGCTGAGCTTAGCTGACAACAGCAACATCGACAAACAGTGACAACTGCTTCTGGGAAAAAAGGTGCCCAGAGTCCAAATAACCGAGTGTTAGGAAGGGAGACTGTAGGGCAGTGCAGGGTGCAGAAAGGACAGGAAGCCATGGAAGGACACACAGGCTTGCCAGGGAGACCCCCCCCCTCAACTCCAGAATTAGAGCTGCAACTGACAGGCTGTAGCAGGCCCCTAGGAGCCACATCCACTCTGCCTGGGTGTCTGTGTGGGGTCCATAGGTCAAATGAGGTGTGTGAACTACTGTGAAGGCTCACCAGGTATGAAACCGAGACCCCCACACGCTACTGGGCCCGACAGCTGTCATGCCAAAGAGAGGAGGCCCCAAGGCCCAAATGAGACAAAGCAAGACGGGACCACAGCCAAACTGAGCTGTGGACAATGCCACACAGGACTGATGTGGCTGATTGGCCACAGCCAACAACTGAAGCTGAACCCAGGCAGCTGCAATATGCCAGGTCCTGGACTTGGAGGAACAGATTTCCCTTGGAGGGAAATACCTTCTCCTCAGGCCCTAAGAGCTTCAAAGATTCCACTGTCCAAACATAGACCACAATCAGAGGTCACAAAGGGATAAGAGATGAGCCACCAAGATGGAATCAGAAAAAGACAATAGGACCAGACTGGGACCAGCCCAGTCTGGGGCTTTAGATACCAACACATCAACATACAAAACGCTTAAAGAAATAATAGCAAACAAAAAGATAAGTTTGAAAAATAAACAGCTATAATTTTTAGAAATCAAAATTCTTGAAATATAAACGTAACGATAAAAAGAACTTTGTCGAAGGCAAGGTTATTAGATTAACTTTTAATATAATTTTCATGATCTTGGGATAAGAAAATAAGACACACCAAAAATCCACACTAACCATAAAAAAAAAAATAACTTCAACTTTACAATTAAGGATATTGTTTCTCAAAAGGAACTGTGAAGAGAGGTAGAAACTGCAGTGGTGGCTGCAGAGCACTGAGCAGGCAGCTTCTGCAGCAGATGGTCTCTCCATGACCTGGAGGCAGGTCCAGGCCAGGCTGGCCCTCCTTGGCCCATGGATGGCGCCACCTGCCCGTGTCCTCACATAGTATTCTGTGCCCATCTGTGTCCTTGTCTCCTCTTGCTATGAGGACACTAGTCACTGGATTAGGGCCCACCCTGACAACCCATTTTAACACAATCACTTCATTAAAGACTGTTTCTCCAAATACAGTCACATTCTGAGGTCTTAGGGCTTTGACTTCAACACAGGAACTTGGGGGGCATAACTCAGCCCCTGACAGAGACATGCACATGGGGGAGACACAGCACATACCTCCAGCCAGAAGCTGGTTTCCAGAAACACAAATCCTACAAATTAAAAAAGCAATGAAAAACTAGGTATAAAGAAATGCAAGACCTTGATGGCACCTCAGAAAAGAGGAATTCCAAATGATGGATCAAATAAAAGGGGTTCAACCTCATGAACAGAGGAAATGCCAATTAAACTGCAGTGAGAGATGTCCAGCAACTGGGAAACTTCAGATGCTATGAGAAAGGGTGTCTGCACTGCTGAAAACACCACCTGGTTCCACTCCTCTGGAAATAGGTGTCACTTCCAGCAATGCCATGAGCAGCCTGCACCCCCTTGCTGGTCATGGCTCAGAGCAGAGTGTGCAGCACCCATGACCAGGAGCAAAGCATGGACAACAGACATTTGTCATAAGCTGCTCTATGGGGAGAGCAGAGATGCCAAAGACCCAGGATAGCTCCACCTATGTAAGGTCTGGAAACAGACACACTTGAGCTGTTTGTGAGGTGGAGCTGGTTGTTAGAGAAGCCAGGGCCTAGGAGGGGTGCCCATGTGCCTCCCTCTCTGGGTGCTGGTTCACAGCATCCACCTGTTATTGCCTATGAACTCCTAAGTTAGAGGGAAATGAGAGAGCAGCCAGCCATGCTGAAAAGGAGAAGAGATGGCCTCAGACAGTCAATGTGAGGATTCAACTACATAAAAATCTCAGGAAAATCCTCCTGAACCAAACGACTCGAGATAGAGGGCCTGAAGCCTCCCAGAACATCTGAAGAAACAACTATCTCCTTCTGGCGTCTGGCCTGCACGCCTCTACACCACCACAGGTGGCCAGGGGAAGGCGGATGTGCCTCTCCCATTTGGGCTACAGCCCCAATTCTCCTTGTGGGCCACCGTCTGGGGTTATTTCCTTTGATGAGATCCTGCTGTTCTGTGGGGTTGGCTCACCTACAACACAGGCAGGGAGCACTTGGAACCCCCACCAGAGGTGCCAGCCCTGTCATGACACTCACTGCAGGTGTGTGGGCCTCACTCACAGTCTTGGAAAGAGCCTGAAATTTTGAGTCCTCGTCCTTGCTGAGGACCCACCACCTGAGCCCACGAAGCTGGTTGGCTTCACTAAACATGCTAGTGTTGGTTTCAGTCTCTCAAGCCAGAGAAGAGGGGTCCCTAGAGCTATGAGACCTAGTGGGGCTATTTTTTACCTGCATCCATAGCACACAGGCTGGAAAATCCTGGCCTGAGGTTTCTTGCCACTGACCCTCCTGGCAGGCATGGAGGTGGCAGGGCCCCCACCAACCTCTCGCAAAGTCTTCCTGGCAGCTGTGACTAGCCAAAGGGTTAAGCTTAAAACACACAGGTCTCCCTGTTATATCTGACTTTTAATGGAAAAGAGCTAAAATAATTTCCTTTAAAATCAGGAATTAGACAGGAACATCCAATGTCCTGGGTGTCCACACTGGTAAGTACCAAGACAAGGAAAAGACACAAAGGTTTAGGGACCACAGTGAAAATAACACACAATGTCATTATTCATCAATGAAACAACTGTCTGCAGAGAATTCTTGAAAGCATCTAGATAAAGTGCTAGGAAGAACTCAAAGTTACAAGGTGCAGGATGACAGATCAATATATCAAACCACTGATACTTCTACAAACCAGAAACAAGCAGTTGAAGGCCTAAACTTGGCCAGTGGCAGTGGTTCACACCTGTAGTCCCAGCACTCTGGGAGGCTGAGGCATGTGGATTGCTTGAACTCAAGATTTTGAGACCAAATTGAATAAGATTAAGACTCTGTCTCTACTCAAAATAGAAAAAACAGTGGGGCGTAATGGTGGGTGCCTATAGTCCCAGTCTCAGCTACTTGGGAGACTAAAGCAGGAGGATCAACTTGAACCCAGTAAGTTTGAAGATGCTATGAGCTATGATGCCCTGGCACTCAGAAAGAGTACCAGAGTGAGACTCTGTCTCAAAAAAAAGAAAAAAGCCTAAACCTAAAAAGTAACACCTCTAATATGGAAACAGCACCCACCACTGGAGCCTTGTGAGAGGTGCCCCTAGGTACACACAGCCACTTGCTCCTCTTGCCCACCTCAGGCCTCTGCAGGATGGAGAGGAGCTGGCCACCTTGTGCTCTCACAGGGCCTAAGACCCCAGATCCTCAGAATCCCTGACCTGCCTCTCTATTTCTTGGGGTCTTGGCAACACAACAGTGGTGCATGTGGGGTGTTGGGAGGGAACAGAGCCGACGGAGTCCTCAGTCTTCACCCCAAAAGAGATGGTGCAGCCTCTACTCCCTCCACCCCCATGTTGGCCTGACCTGTCAACCCCACTCAGAAAAATTCAGCAGACCCTGGTTCCAAACAAGGTGCAAGGTGGGCTGCATGGAGGCGAACCATGGATGATGTCCCACAATTCTTACCTTTTTATATGGCTTTTTAATTTTGGCAAAATCGTTGAAATAGTCTTCCACAGTGACACAGATGATGTCTACAGCGTTTGATCCTAGCAGCCACTTCTTTGTCATCAGCTCATTCAGATGTTGCTGAAAAGCACAAATAGATCATAGAAATCATGGAATCCAAAAACAAGAACCACACATTTGGGTGGAAGGGTGTTTGCTACATCTTGATTTTCTGACTAGGACAGCAAGATGCCTCAGGATGCCTTTGTCACATGCAGACACGTGCTTTTAGCACAGGAGATCTGCGCCACGCATGACTGGCCATGCTGATAGGCTGGAAGACCAAGCCTGTGCATACCCTAGCTTGAGTGGCTACATATACGTGTTATGTGGATACTGTCATTTACTCAATTCTCTAAATTTGTTTTGCATTATGCCATTATAAGGAATGCACCAGTGAAACTACATTCCTGCAGGTGAAACTCTCTAAAGTCAAAGTCCTTAGTCAAAAAGTTTGCAAATTAAAACTCTGATAAAGTGCATCTGCAAACTTCCCTCCCCCCAAACTGCACTCAGTTTTACACAGAATACAAAACCATGCCTTTTTTCTTGTGCTCTCAGCAACAAAATGGTAGCTATACGTTTCTAATCCTTTCCATCTTGTGAAGCAATAAATAATATTCAGTCTTAATCTGCACTTCTTTAATAATAGTCATTTTGTTTTGTGTTTAAAAGACTAGCGTTTCCTTTTCTGTGACCATTCACATCCCTTGTCTATTTTTCTATTATACTATCTTTAACTGAATTGTGAAATAATTTCAAATGCAAGGATTTCCCTCTTTTTTGCTAAACCAGTTTTGGGAGTTAAATGATTCTTTGCCCAGGGAGGCTTTCGTGTGCAGCTCTACTGTCCCACTAGCATAGTGCTGAGCAGGATCAGTGGCTATACCCTGTCCACCCGGGTCTCCCTTCTGGCAGGACCCACCAAGTAATCATGGTTTTACTTCTTAAACACACTGATTTCTGCCAATACATTTAAACAATGCCAAAGCATTTCTGCACTTCTGAAATAAACCCTCCTTGCTTGTGGCGTGTCACGCCTTTGCTAACAGCACGTGCGTCACCTCCAGGTCCAGGAAGACCTCCTCGAGCAAGCCGCTGCAACCCTCCTGCGCAATGGCATCCAGGATCCCATCCATGCTTGGCTGGCTTGGGGACAGGCCCTCCTCCACTTCATTTTTTAAATACTTTCTTTTTAAACTGACTATGGATTCTCTGCAAGGAAATATTTCAGGTTCAGCAAGAAGCTGAGGAGCCTCATGCTCCCCCCGCCCCGCCCCACCTTCTGCACTCACTTGAAGGTCTGGCAATTGTTAATGACGGCGATCATGTACTGCACATAGCAGTGTGGATGCTGCCGGTTCCTCAAGTGCTCCTCCTTGAACAGCTGAGCCTCCTCTTTGTACCTAGGGGCGGCTGCACATCAGGGACCATCCAGGGACAGCCCAGGGCTGCTTCAAATGCCAAGAAATATGCCTAGACAGAAATTTCCCTCTTGACCAGATGAATTTTTAAAAATAAATTTTTAGATGATCCATACTAATGGAAGAACAGAGTAACTGATCAATGAAATTGATTGTTAAACAATAATTTCAGATCAGACTTTGAAATGTAGTTCAGTATTCTAATTGTAAAACTATTCTGAATTAAATCTAAGTATTGAAAAGAACTGTCTTATTTTACCTGATACACAATTTACCCAGAAACTAACGCAATTGTGTTAGGAATATCATCAGATGCTATGTAAAATGTCCCCTTCAGAAACTTTCCCAGAAGAGACCCAATTAAAAATAGACAACTGAAAAGTCAAGAAAACAATTAAGATAGCTGCACACTTTATTTTTAAACTTATTATAGAGATTATCAAACATACAAGGGAGTAGAAGAATACCATAATGAACGGCCTGTATACATTTTTAAGAGATGTTAAGAAAGGAGCAAACAAAATTTGGAGACAAAAGGGAATTAAGTAAGCAATTTTTTTGCCTTCCTGTCCAATGACTGAAGGTGATCAGAGAAAGTTTCTCTTTGCAGTGGATCCCACCTCATCGTTGACAATGACCTCAAAAGAAATGGCTAACTCAGGCCATGAACCCCATGTATGGACAGCTGATGGGGACGCTGAGCAAGGGGCTTGGCTGCTGGCACCTGAGCCACTAGACACTGTCTGCTGCCCTGCTAAGATGTGGAGGGCACACTGGCCAACAAATCAATAAAGAGGGAGCTGAGCATACCCCATAGAGCTGACTTCCAGCTGGTGGGCAGGTAGCAGTTTGAGGACCAGGTTAAGGGACACTGTGAGGATGCTAGACACAGAGGCCTGCTTGTCTCTCCACAGGCGGGGACTAAGGGACCCTAACAGCATATGACAGGCAGACCTGCCAACTTAACCTGACGCACAGCTACACCAACACATGTCTGAGATGGCTGGGAAAACCCACACGCAGACTTGGTGACCTGAGGGCACTGCAGTTACAGTGGAGAATGTGGAAGCAATGCCAGCGTCTGGGGTTTGTGTCGAGAGCATCAGCAGAGGGAAGAGTGGGCAGCTCTAAAAGGGAAACTTCCACCCCTGGATGAGGGGTGAGCCGTCTTTTACGCCATTCTCTCTACTCCAGTATAGGTTTGAAAATCTTCATCACAAGCAGCCCAGAGTGAGGGTGGTGACTGGGTTGTGCCCATCTTGCTCTCCCTCTGCTAGGGCCCTCCCCAGGAAGACTCTGACAAAGCTCTGCCCCAATTTCTAAGCAACAGAAGGAGGTGATGTGCAAGCAGCCTCCAGCCCTAATTTCTGTGGAGTAACAGGCATGTTAGGATCAACATACTTTTGCTTTTTATTTTTAAAAACATGTAATTTCTAAATTAGTAGACTGGCTAAAATACATACCTACTTAGGAAAGAATTCATTTGCTGAAGACACAAAACTAGTACCTTTGTTTTCAAATCTTCACTTATCTGAGCAGCAACTTGAAGATTCTGTTCAAACATCTAAAAATTGGAGAACTTATGAATTCTGATGTAATCTGACGAGAATATATGTATAGCATCGGTTTCTTGTTATACAAAACCTCCATCTGCTACTTGGTAGTTAGGATATCCAGGTTCAGAGAAAAAATGAAAGTACTTGAGAAATAACAAAGTTAGTTAAAAAAAACAAAAAACCCAGTAGTTTCTCACCAAGTAAAAGACCTAGTGAAATCATTTCTTAATTACTTACAGAGTGGTCTCTACCCAGGGCACCTGTCTACCCTCACTGGCTGACAAGGAGAAGGGCTCCCGGGGGCATTTCACCTTCATTCACTTCTACTGACTTTGTGATACAAAAGTTTCCTAAGAGTCTAGAGCTGGGAGAATGGGCGTGGCTCAGTGAGCTGGAGAGGGTGGGGCAGGGCGGGGCCAAGCTGCTGCTGACCAACAGCCTCATCCAGAGGCGTCATCACCAGCCTGGCTGGAGTCTAAAACAACTCCTCAGTAGACAGAGCCCAGCAGATCTCCTAACACTGCTCAGCTCCTGCCCTCAGTGACATCACTCAAAGGAAGAAAACGTGATGTCCACAGTGGGAAACAAGTGACTGGGCACCCAGAGTCAGTCAGCCATGAGAACACCCTGGGGCTGACACCTGGGACTATGAGGAACACAGGAAAGATGTATAGGACCTTTCCCAGGTCACCAGACTGCACTCAATTATGTGACATTTCTGATGCCAAAATCTTGGCCACTTACAATAGAAAAAAACAAACAAACTCAAATCTGAAAGCCACATGCAAACAGCATGCTTAGGCTCTAGTTCAAACCCTAAATGACTAGGAAGACTGAAGTGACCTTGGGCAAAATGACTTGACAAGCATGAGGGGGCAAGAGAGAGGGAGAGAAGAGGAAGACTTAGATGGACCAGGCAGTGTCTCTGGGATCTATAGATAAAGACCAAGGGCATCTTGTATCCCTTGGTCTGAAGCCAGCAGACCCTACAACCTCCCAGGAAATGGCCCATGGAACCCCGCAGAAGTACCTGGAAGACAATGGCGGGCAATGTAGTCTGGTAGTACCCGTCCTGGTCAGCCTCAGGCTCCGTCTCTTTGACCCAGTCTTTCTTATCTGTTTCTAGTGCTTTCCGCAGCCAGGCAATGATGTTGGACTAAAGGAGGTTCAGCGTGATGCAGAAAAGAGGAAAAGAATAGGTACTATGAGCCTGGTTGCTGAGCTGCACTGAGCCTGGCCGCTGAACCTGGCTGCTGAGCTGCAATGAGCTCCACTGCTGAGCCCTACTGAGCCCCACTACTGAGCCCTGCTGCTGAGCCATGCCAGTCGACCAGACTCAGTGTGGCACAAAGCCGTGCCTCTGTGGTGGGCAGTGCCCATTAGTCTCCATGGACTTTAATCACAAGCCTCTTTCAGGATAAAGAGGAAGAACGGACCAGAACATCTCTTGGTCAGAAGCACAGAGACGAGGGTGGACAAGGTCTAGTCAGGCCCAGGCCTCACAGAAAGACAGCTCCTCTTCCTAGGGACCTCTGACATTGCAGTCACAGCCTTGTCTTTGCTGTGTGGCCTTGAGGAGGCAGTCCTGACTGCTTGCACTGAAGCCACCTGTGGTCACCAGAGGCAGCCAGACCTGCCCTTCAGTCCCAGCAGTCACCCTCAGCCTAAACTTAGGGCCAAGATCCTAGCAGGCACCATTTACGGTCTGGGCCTGAGGTCGGCTCCCTACTCTCACTGGCAAAGAAAAGCTTCCCACCCTGCCTCCTGCTGCCCACTGGCCAAAGCCCAAATGGCAGGTGCCCAGCAGTGGTTCAGGGATCCTCAGGTTGGGCTCTACTCACAGTGAGCGTGGACATGTATGTGTCAAGCAGCTCAGAGACTACGTGTGGAAAGAGCAAAGGCTCGAGAGCACTGACGTCCACTTCTGGGGCCAGTTCCACATTCCCCATCATTTCTGCACTGCAATGAGACCAGAAATGAGAAAACAGACCAGGGACACAAGAAACACACCCTCATCAGTCCCACCACTACTTCTAACATGCAGATGCTGGCATCCTGAAAGCCTCTGTGCTTCAGGCTTCCCACAGTGTGGAGGTGGTAGGGTCTCATGTGGCCATGGGGCCACCTCAGCCTGGCCTCAGCTTCCATGCCAGCTTCACAGGGTGTAGGGGCTCAAAGGCAGGAAAGAGCCCCAGAGACTGGGGCCAGGCAGTCAGGAAGTGCTAGGCAAACACATTTATCAGTAAGACAATGAGTAACGCAGCTAGAACACTGTGGGTTCCCTGTCCATGGTTCTGCACCCTTGGACTCAACCAAGCAGAGATCAAAAATATTTAGGGAAAATCAATAACAGACAGTAATACAGTAAAATGTAATACAAATTAAATAATACAGTGTGATGACTTACATCGCACTCACACTGTAATAAGCACTGCAAGTAATCTAGGGACAGTTCAGATCATATGGGTAGATGTGTGCAGGACGTGCCTATACTGTGCTACGTGGACAGCGACCTGGGCTTCAGATGGTTTGGGAATCTAAGGGGGTCCCGGAGCCAATACTCTCTGAATTCCGAGGGACGACTGCTATAGTCTGGGAATAAATCATTGCAGTCATGGTCACTAATCTTATTATTTTTTTTTTTTTGTAGAGACAGAGTCCCATTTTATCACCCTTGGTAGAGTGCTGTGGCATCACACAGCTCACAGCAACCTCCAACTCCTGGGCTTAGGCGATTCTCTTGCCTCAGCCTCCTGAGTAGCTGGGACTACAGCCGCCCGCCACAACGCCTGACTAGTTTTCTGTTTTGCAGTTCGGCTGAGGCCAGGTTTGAACCTGTCACCTTCGGTATATGGGGCCGGCGCCCTACTTGCTGAGCCAAGGTGCCACCTGACTAATTTTTTTTTTTGAGACAGACTCTCACTTTGTTGCTCTTGGTAGAGTGCAGTGGCGTCAGAGTGCACAGCAACCTCAAACTCTTGGGCTGAAGTTATCCTCTTGCCTCAGCCTCCCAAATAGCTGGGACTACAGGTGCCTGCCACAACGCCAGGGTATTTTTTAGACAGGGTCTTGCTCCTGCTCAGGCTGGTCTGGAACTCCTGAGTTCAGGTGATCCACTTGCTTCAGCCTCCCAGAGTGCTAGAATTACAGGCATGAGCCACCGCCTGACCTTTATGGTCATAAATCTGTGTGGAAGATGGTAACCAGGACACAGAGTCCATGACATACCTGATGGAAAACACATCAGCAAGAACAAAAATCATACTCTATGGTGCAGAAGACAGGAAGTATGCACCACGTTTTAGAAAAAAGCTTCCATGAGAAACAGTTAAACTATGTATGTGGGTGGGTACTTAAAAAGCTAAGGTGTGATTGCTCAGAAAATTCATATCTTATGCCACTTTCCCTAAAGATGTACTTAGAAATACCCTGAATAGTATCACTAATAGCTAGTCCACTATCCTAAGAAACCCAAGGCCTTCCTGAATGAAGAAGTGCTCCCTGAAATTCTTCTAGTGTGTGAAGACTACTTATTTAACCTAGATTCTTTTGCCCCAAGAATCCAATTCAGTGTGTCCGTTCTAGAGAGAAGGCAGCTCATCTGCCTGGGAAGGCCCTCCGTGACAAGGTGGTCACAGCTAACATAAAGATACTCAAGGTCAACTGGACACTGTGCGCTGAGAGAACGCACAGCCATCCAGGGGCTGGAGCCAGACGCAGAGAGGACCTGAGCCTGAACCCTGCCCCCACTTGCTATCCGTGGGTACATGGCCATTCCTGATGGGATAGGTCACAATTCCTGCCTCATAGCTGCCTGAGGGTCATGGGGGCCTGGGGGCACGATCTCCAGTGCCAAGCACAGTAAAGCTACAAAAATACCAGCCACATCTCCTCTGGGTGACATTTTCTTTCTCTTAATATCTTCTGTACTGAAGTGTACAAATTCTCTACTATCAGTAGCTACCAGTAAACAAAGCTCACTGCTAAAAAATGAAGTTTACTTAATTTCTCTGCAGCAGTGACAAGAGGGGAAAAAAAAGAAATTCCAATACATTACTTAATATTGTTTTCTATTCATGAAACCATGCAAAATTAAAATAAATTATTTCAGCTGCCATATTTTAAAGAATTTCAGAATACCTCCACCATTGCATTTTTTAATTGCTACCATACATCAATCTACACAGAAAGTGGCTTATGTTCCCTTAAAATATTAACAAAATCTCATGCTAAAATGCAGAAAGGATAATGGATTTTTCTAGGACTCTTTATGCTATAACTTTATTTTTATAAGATTAACTGTTACAGTTCATTGCTGAGGCTTGGTGTTGCCAGAGGCTGGGCATCTCTTCCCCAGCTGCGGACTCTGTACAGGTTATGGCGCTTCTGGGACTCCACCCACCCTCACCTGCAAAGTGGGCAACAACACACCTGCCTCATGTGCCCCAGAGGGAGTAACTAAGCCCACAGTGAGAGCAGAAAACCAGTCTAGCACTGGGCTGCTCACTGTGACACCGACAGAGCATCAGAGATGCCACCACTCCAACAGCACTCACACCATCATGATGCACTCACACCACCACAACAGCACTCACACCACCATGACGGCACTCACATCACTGCACCACCACTCCCACCCCCACGAAAACACTTACACCACCACTCATGCCATCATGATAGCACTCACACCACTTCCACTCCCATGACAGCACTCATACCACCACTCCCACGATAGCACTCATACCACCACACCCCCCACCACACCACCTCACCACCACTTATACCACCATGACAGCATTCACGCCATCACAAGCTGGGGCGAGGACAACCCCCAGTAGGGGGACCACAAAGAAGACCTTCATAAACCAGAAAGCAGCACCCATGGGCATGGACACCTATGGGCATGGACTGACTGTGCAGTCCCAGGTCGCAGGGCCATACCTCCTGTGGGTGTTTAGGACCCAGGTCAGCAGGCTCACAATCTCGTTGGCTTCTAGGTCCTCTGCTGCGAGCTCCTGCATACGTGTGCTCAAGGCTCGGTGGTACATGTTCAGGAGGTTTTTAAAGATCTCATAATGGGGAGGAAAACACTGAACCATCAGGTTTTTGGCAACGATGAGGTCATCGAGCACGTACTTCCTGACGATCTCCAGGTGGCGGACAAGCCACATCTTGTCCGATTCCCTGGTGTCTGCCTGTGTGCCCTCGATTCTGGTAGTCACAGTTCTCTCCAAGATGGCAAACATTTTCTCCTTCCAATTTTTGGGCCTTCCAGGAGGAACAAAACCAGTTTGCTTTTTTCTGTCAAGTATACGCCTGTCAATTTTTTCTTCCCTTTCAATGATCCTGACAACTGAGACCAGTAAGGTGGGGTCACGGCGGACGGTGACCAGCGACCTCTGCAGTACCATCCACAGCTGCTTGGCCAGCTCATCGGAGAGCCCCTGCGTGCTGCCAAAGTAGCTGTGGATAAGGGCCATGTCGCGCGTGTTCCCACTGTCCATGCGGTACTGCTCATACATCAGCCCATCCCGGGAGCACTCCAAGTCCATCAGCTTGCGGTGGGCTTGCAAGAGCGCCCCTTGCTCAATCAAGTCCTGGGTCTCCCTCACAATCTCAGGCACTAGGAGAAAGGTACAAAAGGGATACATGAAAAAACAAAACAAAACATAAAAGGTCACATGCAGGCATGCAGGATTCTAAGCAGATAGCGGGGTGGGAAGAACCAGGGAGCTGGCTCCCCAGCTGGACAACCACATCAGCAAAATCTACCTCACATGACCATTTTGGAGCTCTGGAGTCTGTGGAAGGATAGCAACGTTCAGAGAAGGCACAACTGATAAACTGTGGTTAATTTTGGCTTCCAGCACAATAGCAGCAACCCATTCCCCTACCCACTCCTGGCAGGCAGCTCAGCAGGTGCCCTGGAGTAGCCTACACAGCCAGCAAGAGCTGTGGTGGCAAGGCAGCGAAGCTACAGACTGAAAGCCCTAATGAACACTGATGTGAAAATCTTCAACAAACTGAATTCACCAGAAAACTGACTAGCAACTTTTTTTTTTTTGAGACAGAGCCTCGAGCTGTCACCGTGGATAGAGTACCGTGGCATCACAGCTCACAGCAACCTCCAATTCCTGGGTTCAAGCAAGTCTCTTGCCTCTGCCTCCCAAATAGCTGGGACTACAGGTGCCCGCCACAACGCCCGGCCATTTTTTTTTTTTTTTTGGTTGCAGCCATCATTGTTGTTTGGCGGCCCCAGGCTGGATTCGAACTCGCCAACTCAGGTGTACGTGGCCGGCGCCTTAGCCCATTGAGCCACAGACGCCGAGCCTGACTAGCAACTTTTAATTCACCAAAATTAAAAGTATTATATATCACGACTAATTAGGATTTATTCCTGGAATACAAGGATGGTTCAACAAATGAATATAAATTAATGTACTATAGCACATTAACCAAATGAAGGACAAAAATCATACAATGATTTTAAGTGGTACAGAAAAAGAAATTAACAAAATTCAACACCCTGTCATGATAGATAAAAAACACTCAACAAAGTCAGAACAGAAAGACTACCTCAAAACGACAAAAGCCACAGCAAAAAACCCACAGCAAATATCACAGTCAATGGTAAAAACCAAAAGCTTACTCTAAATCAGGTACAAGGCAGTTATGAAATTACACTGATATGAATTAAAAATGAACTGATATAATGGTAGATATTAAATGCAACAAACTACTGAAGCAATATAGGCAAAAAAAAGAAATAAAAGACATCTATATTGGAATGAAAGAAGTAAAACCTCATAATCACAAGTATAACAGAAATACCCACCCCCACAAAAACTGTTAGAATAAACAAATTCAGTAAAGTAGCAGGATACAAAAATTAACACACAAAAATCAGTTGCATTTCTACACAAGGTCTGGCAATTAAGTTTGAGAACTCATCCTAGAAAAAAGTGCAACATACCTCATTGCTGAATATCTCTATGGTTACCTTCAAAGTACTCCCCTTGAGAAGCTGTGGACTGACGCCAGTGCTGAGTCCACCCTTCAAAGCAATGATGGAACTTTTTCTGGAATGGCCACTAGAGCTGTTGTTGTACTACCCTTGATGTTGTCATATTTTGTGTGTTGTCGTATTACCCTTGATGTCCTGAATGTCATCAAAATGTCTTCCTTTCAATATTTATTTTCAGGTAAAGAAAAAAGTCATTGCAGGCCAGATCAGGTGAGCAGAGAGGGTGTGCCAATACAGTTATTGTTTACTGGGTAAAAACTCCCTCACAGACAGTGCCTTATGAGCTGGTGCAGTGTCACAATACAAGAGCCATGAGTTGTTGGCCAAGATTTTCAGTTAAGATTCCTGTTTCTCTATCAAGGTTTACTTGGTCTGCTATGCCCTTCACAGTCAGCCAATGATTTTGATGCACAGTTTGACAAATTTTTGTAATATTTTTGTCAGTTCTGCTCATTATTGGCTACCCTGACCTCTCTTCATTAGTGACGCTTTCTCCCGCTTCAGAAAAATGTTTAATCCATTTGTACACTGCCGTTTTCTTCATGGTATTATCCCCATAAACTTGGACTAACGTGTCCCTGATTTCACTTCCATTCTTGCCAAGTTTAATGAGAAAATTATGAATGTTTGTTCGTTGCTCTAATTCACTGACATTCTCCTAACAGCACACAACAATAACAAACGCCACTCAGCAAGACATTGCCACAACAATAACAAAGGCCACTCAGCAAGACACTGCCACTCATTGACACAAAAACAACTATGAGACACTGACATACCAAGGTGATGAAACCTTGCTGGGCTGTCTATACAGTGCTGCCAATGCAAGTGCACAGTTCAAGTTCATGAACTTAATTGTATACTGACAAGAACATTTTAAGAAAAACTGTTCCACTTGATAGTATCAAAAAGAATAAAATACTAAGAAATCACCTTAAGACTTATACAACAAAAACTACACAACATTGCTAAAAGAAATTAAAAAGAATAAATAGAAAGACATTTCATGTACGCAGATTAGAAGACTTAATACAGTTAAGATGTCAATACTACCCAAAGCTATCTACAGATTCTATGCCATCCTGATCAAAATCCCGACGTCCTTCTTTGCAGAAATAGCAAAATCCATCCTAAAGTTCATATATAATCCAAAAGGACTTGAAATACTCAAATAATTATTTAAGAAAGAAATGGAACAAAATTGAAGATTCACACTTCTTGATTTAACTTACTATAAAGCTACAGTAAACAAAACAGTGTAATACAGGCATAAAGACATATAGATCCAAGGAACAGAATGGAGACCCCCAAATAAACCCCATATATATGACTGATATTTGGTAAGGGTGCTTGAGATCATTCAATGGGAAAGGAAGTCTATTAAACAAATAGGGCTGGGAAAATTGGATATCCACATGCAAAAGAATGAAGTTGGACCCTTACCTAAACACTATATAAAAATTAACTCAAAAATTTATCAAGGCTGGGCACGGTGGCTCATGCCTGTAATCCCAGCACTCTGGGAGGCTGAGGCAGGTGGATCACGTGAGCTCAGGAGTTCAAGACCAGTGTGAGCAAGAGTGAGACCTCATCTCTGCTAAAAATAGAAAAACTAGCCAGGTGACAAGGTAAGCACCTGTAGTCCCAGCTACTTGGGAGGCTGAGGTAGAAGATCACTTGAACCAAGGAGTTTAAGGCTGCTGTGAGATAGAAAACATTATAGCACTCTACCCAGAGTGAAACAGTGAGACTCGGTCTCAAAAAACAAAAAAAAGAAAGAAAGAAATTGATCAAAAAACTAAATGTAAGAGTTAGAACAAAAAGATCAGGAGGCTTGCTGCACATAGCTCAGTGATTAGGGTGCCAGCCACATACACAGAGGCAGATGGGTTCAAATCCAGCCCAGGCCTGCTAAACAACAGTGCCAACTGCAACAAAATAGTTGGGTGCTGTGGAGGGCGCCTGTAATCCCAGCTACTTGGGAGGCTGAGGCAAGAGAATTGCTTAAGCCCAAAAGTTTGAGGTTGCTATGAGCTGTGATGTCATTGAACTCTCCTAGAGTGACATAGTGAGACTCTGTCTCAATAAATGAATAAATAAATAAAATAAAAAAGATTAGAGAAAACATAAGGGCAAAAGCTTCATGACAATGAATTTGGCAATTTTTTGGATAGGACATCAAAGGCAAAGGCAACAAAAGTAAAGACAGATAGATATACTAGACTTCATGAAAATTAAAACCTTTTGTGCACCAAAAGACTCTATCAATAGAGTAAAAGTGCAACTCACAGAAGGGTTAAATATTTGCAAATAATACATCTGATAAAGAATTAATATCTAGAATACAGAAAGAACATCCTAACCAATTAAGAAAAACACCCTCATCCATAAAAGATAGTCAATAAATACATGAAGTGACGCTCAACATCATCAGTCATCAGAGAAATGCAGACCAAACCACAACACAATATGCTACCTCACACCTATGTGTATTAGGATGACTATTATCAAAACGAACAAACAAAAAAAGTGTTGCTGAAGATATGGAAAAATTGAAAACCCTGCACACTGTTGGGAGAAATGCAAAATGGTGTAGCCACTGTGGAAAACAATTTGGCAGATGCTCAAAAACCTAAACATACCCTTTGATCTAACAATTCCATTTCAGGTAAATATACTCCAAAAGAAATCAAAGCAAGCTATTTGTACACTCATGTGAACTGCATCAGCGTATACAATAGCTAAATGTGGAAGCACCTCAAATGTCCGTCCATAGATGAAAGGATAAGCAAAATGTGGCATATTTACACAATGGAATACTATTCAGCCTGGAAAAGGAAGGGTGCTGTAATCTAAACAAGGACTCAGTGGCTCACACCTGTAATCTCAGAACTATGGTAGGTCAAGGTGGGAGGAACACTTGGGATCAGGCATTTGAGATCAAAGACCAGGTGGGCAACACAGCAAGACCTTGTCTCTACAAAAACCAGCACTGGCTTGGCGCTCATAGCACAGTGGTTATGATGCCAGCCACATACACTGAGGGTGGGTGGCAGGTTCAAACCTGACCTGGGCCAGCTAAAAACAATAATGACAACTGCAACAAAAAGTAGGCAGGCATTGTAGTGGGTGTCTGTAGTCCAAGCTACTTGGAAGGCTGAGGCAAGAGAATCGCTTAAGCCCAAGAATTTGAGGTTGTTGTGAGCTGTAATGCCCTGCAATCTACCCAGGGTGACATAGTGAGACTCTGTCTCAATAACAACAACAACAACAAAACCCCCCCAAAACAGGCACTGTACTCTAGCCCTTGCAACAGAAAGCTTGCCTCAAAAAAGCAAAAACAAAATCCCAGAAGCCAGATGGTGACTGAGTTAACAGCTTCTTTGCAACTGGGTATGGTGAGAATGGGAAGAGAAGATTCCAGGCATCTCTGGCTGGTGGGATCTGACCAGAAACATCCCATTGGAAACACAGGGAAACAGAGAGAGACTTCTGGACCCCATGAGGAGGACAAAAGCAGTGGAGAACTGGCAAGTGAATGCATGCGTTTATTTGTTCGGAGGCTGCCCGCAGCTGTAACTATAGCAGCAGCGAGATTGCAAGCAGGGAAGACCTTACCTGTGGGCTGTTTTGTTTTTTTGGATTTGAGCACTTGGTTGAACTACCTTGGGAGAACTTGGGCAAGAGTGCAGACAACTTTAAGCATTGTCTAGGGCCCCAGACTGAGCCACTAAGCCTGAACAGAGCTAATATTGTTCAGTTGTGGACCACCTGTACAGCCATCGTGGGAGAACTGTCCCTGTAGGCTCCACCCTCAGGGTCACAGCGCAAGGATCAGGCCAGGAAACATTAGGAGAGTAATCTAGTCACTGAGTAGCCCAAAGGTGGGGAAAGACACTGGGGAGCAGCCAAGATTACAGTGTCTGGCAGTAACAGAGCTGCCTTACAGCCTTGAACTTAAGGGGCATAGTGAGACTGGTTTTGGCGCACGGGATAAGGGTGCAGCCACTTCAGGAGAGATCCTGGAACAAGTGCTTTCCTGGGAAAGCTCCTGCTTAGCCAAGGTTAACAGTTTAAAGTGTCTTTTAAGTGGGCTGAGGAGAGATTTAGGTTCTCAACCCTGTGGGGTTGGAGAAACCAGCAGAGGCCTCCAGTCTCCATTTCATACAGCTGTATCAGGATTGTGAATAACATCTCATATCCCAGAAGACCACCTGTTGCCCAGACACTATTTGGCAAGATATACATACTGCTTCGGTTTTGGTTTTTTTGTTGTTTTTATTCCAACATTTCCCCTCTAGATTTTTTTTTTCTTTTTCTGTCTTCATTTTTCTAGTTTAAATATAATTTTCCATTGTTACCTTCCTTAACAATTAGAACTTCATTTTTGCTAGTGTTTCTGCCCCTATTATTTGGTTTTTCCCCTAATTTTAACCCGTAAGGTTTTTTTTGTTTGTTTGATTTGGTTTGATTTATGGTATTTTTGTTTTCCCTCTCTACTTGGTGGAGGTGGGGTACTGTGTCTGAACAGGCTGGCAAAGAGCTGCTGACCTCAAGGAAACCACCCAACCCAACATACCCAGAGGTTGGGGTTTTTTAAGGTGAGGGTCAAAGTACCCTACTATAAACTATATTACTGTCTCCCTCTTTCTGTGCCTCTCTTCTTTTTGTCAATATTCCCATTTACTCACCCCCACTCCATTCTCTTTTTTCTTTTAAAATCTTTTTTCCCTCTTTTTCTTCAATCTTCTCATCCGCCTGGTCCTGTACCAAAAGGACTCACCAAAACCTTAGGCCAGAGGCATCGTAACTTAAAGAGCAAGAGGAAGTGAAAGAAAAATTAGGGCAAGGAAACAGATAAAAGAATACACTCATGAGGAAGAATCAGCAGAAAAATTCTGGCAACATGAAAAACCAGTCAAGAGAAACCCCTCCAAGGGACCATGAGGTAACTCCTGCAGAGGATTCTACCTACAAAAGAAATGACAGAAGGGGAATTTAAAATACAGATGATGAAAACAATGAAGGAAATTGCTTGACAAAGTGGAAAATAACCAAAAGGAAATCCAAAAACAGAATCACATAAGAGATGAACAATATAAAGAATATGAAAAGGATATAGCAGAGCTGAAACACCTGAAGAAGTCAATTAGGGAACTTAAAGGTGCAATGGAAAGTATCAACAACAGATTGGACCATGCAGAAGAAAGAATCTCAGAGGTAGAGGAAAAAAGCTCTTGAGATAACTCTGATCAGCAGTTTCCAACCCATGGGTTGTGAACCACAGGAACTATATTAAAGGGTTCTGGCATTAGGAAGGTTGAGAACCACTGACTCAGATAGGTAAAGAGGCAGAAAAGAAGTGAGAGAAAGCAGAACATTCACTGATAGAATTATGGGACTTTATGAAGTGTTCCAACATTCGAGTTATAGGTATCCCCGAAGGGGAAGAAAATGCCCCAGAAGCCATACTAGAGAATATTATAAATGAAAATTTCCCAAATATCACCAAAGATTCTGACACACTCCTTTCAGAGGGATATCAGATCCCAGGTCACTTCAACTCTAACAGAGCTTTTCCAAGACACATTGTGAATGAACCTGTCCAAAGTCAAGACAAAAGAAAAGATTTTGCAAGCTGCCAAGAGTAAGCACCAATTGACCTACAGGGGCAAATCCATCAGGTTGATGGCAGACTTCTCTAATGAAACTTTTCAAGCCAGAAGACAATGGTCATCTACCTTTAATATACTTAAACAGAACAACTTCCAGTCCAGAATTCTACATGCCGCTAAGCTAAGCTTTAAAACTGACAGAGAAATCAAATCTTTTACTGATATGCAAACATTGACAAAATTTGCCACAACAAGACCAGCTGTACAGGAAATACTTCAACCTGTTCCACACACTAACCATCACAATGGACCACGCAAAGTAAGCACCCAGAAATTAAAGGACAGGACCTAGCTTCCACAATGACGCAAAAGACAAAACTAAGCAATGGACTGTCACAAAATAAAATGAATAGAATGCTACCACACTTATCAATTATCCCAATAAATGTTAATGGCTTGAATTCCCCACTGAAGAGGCACAGATTAGCTGACTGGATTAGAAAACAAACCATACATTCACTGTCTGCAGGTAACACAGCTAGCCTCAAAAGACAAATTAAAACTCAGAGTTAAGGGTTGGAAGACAATTTTTCAGGCAAATAGAATCCAGAAGAAAACAAGGAGTTGCAATCTTCTTTTCAGATACATGTGGGTTTAAAGCAACTGAAGTCAAAAAAGACAAAGACAGTCACTTCATATTGGTTAAGGGGAAAATACAACAAGAAGACATTCCAATTCTAAATATTTATGCATGCAACCTAAATGCTCCCAGATTCTTGAAACAGACCTTACTTACTTGAGCAATATGACAACCTATAACACCATAATAACAGAGAACTTTAACACTCCTCTTACAGAGCTGGACAGATCCTCTAAACAGAAATCAAACAAAATATAAGGGACTTAAATGAGATCCTAGAACAACTGTGCTTGATAGATGTATACAGAACATTCTATCCTAAAGATAAAGAATATGCATTCTTCTCACTGCCCCATGGAACATTCTCCAAAATTGATCATATCCTAGGACACAAAACAAAACTCAACAGAATAAAAAGAATTAAAATTTCACCTTGTATCTTCTCAGACCACAAGACAATAAAGGTGGAACTCAACTCCAACAAAAGTGTTCAACCCCACACAAGGGCATGGAAATTAAACAACCTTATGCTGAATGACAGTTGGATGCAGGAAGAAATAAATCAGGAAATCATTAACTTCCTTGAGCATAACAACAATGAAGACACAAGCTA
>CAUYON010169218.1:0-20188 GCA_963573935.1 Arctocebus calabarensis
ACTTAAGTTTAAAGTCAAATAATGAATATTGTAAATCACAGATTTAAGTGTGCACATGACTGCAAAAGTATATAAGGTAGTCAGAAATAAAGTTAATCGGCTACATGCCACAACAGAGCTTGTAGCCTGCTTCTTGTGCCCCTTCTTAACATTGCAGTGCGCATCTACACCTGAAGTAAAGCTATAGCCCCTTGCGTCTCCGGTCATGCAACACTTTTGTTCATCAGCTCATGGCACATACTCCAAAATAGATCACATCCTAGGATACAAATCAAACCTCAGCAAAATTAAAGGAATAGAAATATTTCCATGTGTCTTCTCGGACCACAAGGCTATAATGGTGAAGCTCAACTCCAACAATAATGTTCCACCCCATACAAAGTCCTGATAACTAAACAACATTATGCTGAATTATCGTTAGGTTCAGGAAGAGATAAAAGAGAAATTTTTTAATTTCCTCAAACATAACAACAATGAAGACACAAGTTACCAAAACCTCTGGGATACAGCAAAAGCAGTCCTGAGAGGAAAATATATTGTACTAGTTGCTAAAATATTTCTGAATGTATATGAATCGTGCCCTGTGATTGCACCAATGTACATAATTATGATTCAATAAAATTATTAAAAAAAAAAAAAAACAGAAAGTGACTGCATCAGCATACTCACAAACCATCTTAGGGGATTGGAAAAGGATTAATCTAACCCTAAACCCAGCAGGAAAAAAGGAAATAGCCAAAATTAAATTAGAGATTAATGAAATTGAAAATAAAAAAACTTTCAGAAAATTAATAAAATAAAAAGTTGATTTTTTGAAAAGGTAAATAAAATAGATAAACACCTGGCCAGACTAACTAGAAACAGAAAAGTAAAAGGTCTCGTAACCTTAATCAGGAATGATAAGGGGGAAATAAAAACAGATGCCACAGAGATACAAAAGATTATCTCTAAATACTGCAAAAAACTTTATGCCTAGAAATTTGACAGTGTAGAGAAAATGAATCAATACTTGGAATCACACCCTCTCCCTGGCCTTAATCAAGAAGAAATAGATCTTCTGAACAGACCAATTTGAAGGACTGAGATCAAAGAAAGAATTAAAAAAAAAAAACTCCCAACAAAAAAATGCCCTGGACTAGATAGTTTCACACCAGAATTCTGTCAAACCTTCAAAGAAGAACTTATTCCCATACTGCAGAAATTATTCCAAAAAATGAGGAGGAAGGAATGTTCTCCAGACATTCTATGAAGCAAACATCACCCTGATACCATAACCAGGGAAAGATTTAGCTAAAAAGAACTACAGACCAATTTCACTAATGAGTACAGATGAAACGATTCTCAATAAAATCCTAGCCAATAGATTACAGCTTATCATTAAAAAAGTTATATACCAGGATCAAGCAAGTTTAATTCCAGGGATGCAGGGTTGGTTTAACATACACAAATCCATAAATGTAAATCACCATATCAACAGAAGCAAAAACAAAGACCATATGATCCTCTCAATAGATGCAGAAAAATCATCCAATAAAATTCAACCTCCCTTTCTGGTTAGAACTCCAAAAAATATAGCCATTGGCAGCACATTTATTAAACTGATCAAAGCCATCTATGACAAATCTACAGCTAATATAATACTGAATGGAGTAAAACTAAAAGCTTTTAAATTCAGATCTGGAAGAAAACAAGGTTGTCTTCTATCACCACTGCTATTCAACATAGTGCCTGATTCTAGCCAATACAACCAGGAGAGAGAAGGAAATAAAGGACATGCAAATGGGGGCAGAGGAAGTGAAACTCTCCCTCTTTGCTGATGATATGATCTTATACTTAGAGAACCCCAAAATGTCAATGACAAGACTCCTGGAAGTGATCAAAAAATACACTAATGTCTCTGGATGTAAAATCAATGTCCACAAATCAATATAGCCTTTGTATATGCTAATAACAACCACGATGAGAAGGCAAACAAGGGCACAATTCCCTTTTCAGGGAATCAAAGAATATGAAATACCTAGGAATATATCTCACAAAAGAGATGAAGGACCTCTATAATGAAAACTATGAACCCCTAAGAAAAGAAATATCAGAAGATATTAACAAATGGAAGAACATACCATGCTCATGGCTAGGAAGAACTGACATTGTTATAATGTCTGTACTTCCCAAAGCCATCTACAGATTCAGTGCCACCACTATTAAATTACCAACATCATACTTTCAAGACTTGGAAAAAAATAATACTTCATTTTGTATGGAATCGGAAAAAACTTCATATAGCCAAGGCAATTCTGGTAATTAAAAACAAAGCCAGAGGCATCACCCTACCAGACTTTAGGCTGTACTACAAGGTCATAGTGACCAAAACAGTGTGGTATTGTCACAAAAATAGAGACATAGACATCTGGAACTGAATAGAAAACAAAGAGATGAAACTAACACCTTATAGCCACCTAATCTTTGATAAACCAATCAAGGACATACACTGGGGGAATGAATCCATATTCAATAAATGATAGTGGGAGAACTGGATATCCACATGTAAAAGGCTGAAACTGAACCCACACCTTTCCCCACTCACAAAAATTGATTCTAAGATGGACAAAAGACCTAAATCTAAGGCATGAAACAATAAAAATCCTCAAAGAAAATGTGAGGAAAACACTTGAAGCTATCGTCCTGGGGAAAGATTTTTTGAGGAAGATTCCCATGGCAACTGCAACAACAACAAAAATAAACAAATGGGAATTAATTAAACTTAAAAGCTTCTATACAGCTAAGGAGACAACAATCAAAGAAAATAGACAACCTACCCAATGGGAAAGGATATTTGCATATTTTGAGTCAGAAAAAAGCTTAATAACTAGGATCTACAGAGAACTCAAATTAAGCAACATAAAAACAGCCAACAATCCCTTATACCAGTGGGCAAGAAAGATGAATAGCACCTTCGCTAAAGAAGACAGATGAATGGCTAACAAACATATGAAAAAATGCTCATTGTCCCTAATTATTAGAGAAATGCAAATCAAAACCACCCTGAGATATCATCTAAACCCAGTGAAGATGGGCCACATCACAAAGTCTCAAAACTGCAGATGCTGGCGTGGATGTGGAGAGAAGGGAACACTTTTATACTACTGGTGGGACTGCAAACTAATACAACCTTTTTGGAAGGAAGTGTGAAGAACCCTCAAAGAACTCAAACTAGATCTCCCATTTGATCCTGCAATCCCATTACTAGACATGTACCCAGAAGGAAAAAAAATAGACTGTTTATCACAGGTCTATTTACAATCACCAAAATGTGGAAACAGCCTAAATGCCCACCAACCCAGGATTTGATTAACAAGCTGTGGTATATGTATACCATGGAATAGTATTCAGCCACTAAAAAAGATAGAGACTTTACATCTTTCGTATTAACCTGGATGAAAGTGGAACAAATTATCCTTAGCAAAGCATCACAAGAATGGAGAAATAAGAATCCTATGTACTCAATTCTGATATGAGGACAATTAACAACCTAGCACACAGTGGGGGGGGATGGGAAGATGGAAGGAGGGGGGATGGGGGTCATAGGGGTGGTACAACTTTGGGGGGTGAAACACTATTATAAGAGGGTCTTTATCTAACACAAGCAATCAATGTAACCTGGTTCTTTGTACCCTCAATGAATCCCCAACAATAAAAAAAAATAAATAATTAAAAAATAAAGATCTGCCAAGTCTACAAAAAAATAAAAGACCTGGAGCCATATATATCATGTTCTCCATCACTATTAAGCCACCATATACAGTGAAGAACTCAACTACAGTCTACTTTGAAGAGTAAATTATATACATTAACTACTGATCCTATGAAGTCATCACTATGTCATCTCCATCATTTCCTCAACCTTGGGGTCTCTCAGTGACAAGTCAATCCACTGAATCAAAAACAAGTTACAGATCTACCCAGAAGGAAAAAAAAATCATTTACCATCAGGACATTTGCACTCAAATGTTTATAGCAGTTCAATTCACAATTGCCAAGATGTGGAAGCAACCTAAGTGCCCATCAATCCATGAATGGGCTAATAAACTATGGTACTGTATATGTATACCATGGAATACTATTCAGCCATAAAAAAGATGGAGACTTTGCACCTTTTGCATTTACTTACCTGGAAGGATTTGGAGAACACTCTCCTGTGTACCCTCATATTAATCCAAAATTAAAGTAAATAAATAAACAAGTTACAGTGGCAGGGTGGAGGTGGAGACACAAAAGGAAATTGGGTTAAGAGCTTTGAAAAATCAAGATATCACAAATTAGAAGGCAGCTATGCTTACCTCTATGCCACCAACAAAATATTACAAATTTAAATACTGAGATTGGGCACCTGTAGCACAGTATTTACGATGCCGACCATATACACCCAAGCTGGAGGGTTCGAACCAGCCCAGACCAGCTAAACAATAATAACAACTACAGGCATTGTAGCAGACGCCTGTAGTCCCAGCTACTTGGGAGGCTGAGGCAAGAGAATCACTTAAGCCCAAGAGTGTGAGGTTTCTGTGAGCTGTGATGCACTCTACTGAGGGCTACAAAGTAAGACTCTTGTCTTGGAAAAAAATAAAAAAGAAAAAGTGATTTTCCACTTCTCAAATTGGGTAATATTTTAGAATATTATAACACTTAACTTCAATCAAGCTTTCACCCCATCATTCTCCTGAAACAGTTTCTGCTACTGTCACCAGTGACTACCACATTGCCAAATTCCATGATCATTTCTCCATCTGCATCTTACACTGCCTCTCAGTAACATTTGACACCAGAATCCAGCCCTCCTTTTTCTTTTTCCTTAGCTCCCATTCCATGGTGGACCCTTCTGCCAGCAAGTTTTCTTTTTAAAAGAACCATGATAGGATAAAGTAAAGCTCAGGAGCTCGGAACTTCTAAGAGATAACACTCTGCTATCAAGTCAACAAAGTCAATATATCCTTGTTGTACCACAAAAACTTTAGTCTGGAGCAACTCACAGAATTGAGAGTAGAGTTTATGATGTGCCCAGACTGGTTTACCAAATGAGTCTGGCTTGAAGGTTCCACCTTGATGAATCAGTAATAACGACTTGGTTCAGGAACCAGCATGTCAGATGGAGAAGAGGAGGCAGCAGCAGCAGCAACAGGCTCATCAGATCAGACTATTTCAGTGAAAGAGGAGAAGATTCCCTTACCCATAAGTGCTAAAAACACTCATCCAATGGGTCCTGGGATTTCAGATGCATATTACCATGATCCTCATGAGCTTTCTAGTATTGAGAACCCTGGAGGGACTGGTGCTTCTGTGTGGAATTCATCAGGGACTCTCAGCCTTTTGATATTCAACAGATATCTCTGGGGGTTTCTCATCCTCCTTGGGCCTCCATTCCCCATGAAATAGATGAATTTGTGAAGTTATGTGACCTACCCGGGGAAGAAGATCCTAGCTTGCTAGATCAATATCTTTTCCCAGTGCACCGTGATTGAGGGGCCATGGCCATCACTGATCTTGAGTGTAATTTTTATCATATCTATAGCTCCTGAGAAAGACCAGTGATCCAAATCTTGACCAACAAAGAGGCATTTCCAAACGTCTTGAATGAGTTGACTCAATCTAAACAGATCAAAGCCAAGGGATGTATTTTTTTTCTATAAGAATAAAAAATCCCCTTACCTTTCATCATTGCCTGCATATTCTGTGTTCTGTTTGAGTGCCTCCTCACCCATATTTCAGTATTAAAGACAGTTAGCAGCCTGGCCTGTCCCCATGTTGTTCCCTTTGCACTAGTCAGGAGTGGGTGCAGTTGGAGCTGGGCAGTGCCACCCTGCCGTCTCCTACCTGCCATGTCCATGGCCCTCTTTCTGTCCTCATTGCACCCAAACACATCATCCTGGAGCTCCCAGGGCATCCTTCACATATGACCATGAAACTACAGCTTTCTGGGAGCCTGCAGAATCTTCCTGTACTCCTGTAAGGAGCCTGGCATTGTGATGAAACACTTTCCCTCCACGTGCAAATTAATCTTCCCAACAACCACAGGAGATAATGATGCTTGAAGTAAACAATTAATCTCACAGCTCTTGAGATTAATAATGGCAAGAAAATCATCAGTACTTAAAGTAATTCTCCTTGGAGATAGTGGAGTTGTGAAGAGTTCTCTTATGAACAGATGTGCAACCAATAAGTTTGAGCTCTTCCATACCATAGGTATGGACTTTTTAAATAAAGATTTAGAAGTGGATGGACATTTTGTTACCATGCAGATTTGGGACACAGCTGATGAAGAGAGATTCTGAAGCCTGAGGATGTCATTTTACAGAGGTTCCAACTGTTAGCCTGCTTAATTTTTGTGTTGATGATTTGCAAAACTTCCAGAAGTGGGGTAACTGGAAGAAAGAATTCATATGTTATGGGGACATGAAAGAGCCCAGAAGCTTTCCTTTTGTGGTTTTGGATAACTGGATTGACAGAAGTGAACACAGGTGACTATGGAAGCCCAGCCTAGAGCAGGGATAACAGTGACTATCCTTCCATTGAAACATGTGCAAAAGATGACTCAAATGTTGCAGCAGCCTTTGAGGGAGCAAGGTCAGAGACTTCTTGCTATTGGAGATAGGTCAGATGACTTCATTCAGACAGATGCTATCAATCTTCCCTGAAAGCCCAAGCTTAGCTCATCTTGTTGATTATTAATGAGATTGTTCATACATTCTAATGGACTCACATATATACACAAAAAAACACCGGGGAGCAGAGAGGGTTAGTGTTTGCAGCAGTGTATCATCTACTAATAAAAGTAAACTAATGCATATTGCTGCTTCATTACTGGTGAGAGAAGGGACGCTTCCACTCACCAAGGAATCTACTTACTCAATAATGTTACCTTACATTTATAAATTGTCATGGTTGTCTAATAATGTTTCTTTAATGTAAATATAAGTTACAGAGCTAATAAATAATATGTCCAAGACCTTCATTATGATAAAATCAAAAAACTTGACTATTCTAAAAAAAAAAAAAAAAAAGAACCATGACAGAAGTAAGTAGAGCAATGGAAAGATGAAATAAAGAAATCCCAACTTATAAACCCTTCCAAAGGCCAGGAAGGTATCAAGCATACACGTCAAGTTATCACATCTAATTCTCATGGCCACCCTTCCTTTCAACCTGTCATGGAGACCTGAGTTATGGGCCTAGCCAACCTTCCCCTCATCCTTCCTGGTTAGGCCACATTGTTGGAAGGCCATGTCTGCATGCTTCTTCCTATGCTCCCAGCAAGAAAATCTGAAGGAAGGAAAACAATGTCTTGAAAACCTAGGGTAATCCATGCTTCCTGCATTTCTGCAGCTCATCCTATCTCCAAGTGTGCTTCATACCCTCACCTGTTAACCCAGTGCACCTGGCTGGATTTCATATTGAGAGGATCATCTATTGTCTCTAAGTATTAATGTCTTGGGTTCTGAAAGATTCCCAAACTGTCCACCCAGAATTCTCTGTCATATAGATGCCACCACAAGCCTACCCTGGATAAAATTGTGAATGAGATGCAATCTGGCTTTCCTTGGCCCATTTAATGATGCCTTTCCCCAGCACTTTGTCAACAGGCTGCCACCTGCAGTTCCCTGTGCTAATTATAACCATAGTTCCAAAAGGCAAATACATCAAGACATGAGGTTTAAAAGGAATCTGCAGGCCACCTCTGGTAGAGAAGAACTTGGGATGAAGATGTGTAAACTTCAAAGTGTTGAATTTGGGGCAAAGATTCAATGATATGGGGAGCAATCTGAAAATATTTAAAATTAAAACTGGTTTACACAATGACAAGACAAATGAAGGCTCTTCCTCCAGTCCAGAAGCATCTCTTTATTTCCTTCTGCTCAACAAATCTAACTTTCTATTCTCTCTGGGTCCTTTTCTCAGCAGCCTTGAAGCGGAGTTTCTAAATTATTCTAAGATGTGAGTGGTGCACATTAGTGTGTCATCCCTCCTCACACATTTCCATGTCCAGAGTGGGTCTCTAATAATCTGAAAGAATTACTTTCACAGTAGGGCTCAGCAACAAGTGGAACAAGGAAGCCTTTTCTAACTCACTGAAAACCAGACACAGCGGAGGAGATGGTGAGTAGCATAGACTCACTTGCTATGACCTTGACCCAGATCTGACCTCAGCTTTCATAATTCTGTGACTTAGGCAGATGATATGATGTCCCTATACCTCAGTTGTACATCTGAAAATAAGGATAACCATAGAAACAACTTGTAAGTTTCTTTTCAGAATTAAGTGAAATAATGTCCATTACACAGCTAATATGGTGATGGGGCCAGGGTGTAGGAAGTGCTCAGTAAATGTGATTTATTGTTGTGTTTACTTTTTATATCTGCTAGGCAATTGGCTATCCTTGGTAAAAGTGGCCAACAGAGAATCGTGACTTACCATGGACACAGTGATGGCATACAGACCGGGGAAGATGACCAAATTGAAAGGGAGCTAAGTCACCTGGCACCTCACATTTGGTCTTGTTCTGCAGCCACCAAGCCCCCTCCACTCTTTCCTGCTTGGATTAGTGTCCCATTTGGAAGAACTGGGAAATTCGCTGTTCTTTGCTAATTTGGCAAGTTTTCTCATTCTTTCAAGAACTGATTGGATGCTAATCTGTGTATGTTTTTGAACTAGGTCTTTACATCAGTGAAAAGGAACATTAGGCCACCTCTTTAGAGAAGATGACCCCTAATATTCCTTCTCCTCCTCCATCCCTTCTTCCTTCCCCTTGTTCTCTTCCTGGCATGTTGAAGATAGAAGTTTGCCAAGGAGAACAAACTCCAGCTTCTCCAGAGGGAGGTAGGGGCACATAGCTAGGTCCATTTTACAATTTCCAAAGCCTTGGGCATGCTTTTGAAGGCCTGTACACAACAGATGCAACCATAAAGATGTATCTATGCCCAATAATAAGCATTATTTACATGTAATTATTTGAGTTGAATAAGTTGCAGTTGATTGATATGATGTTCAATTCTGTAAAAGCACATAATTTAACCTCATTTTGAATTTGTTGGCTTCCTTTGGCATTTTGGAGCCATTTAATTCCTTTTTCACTTCTCAAGTGTATTTCAGGCCTTGAAAAGCTTATACACCCTAAGCACTGGGCCCTAGAGCTTAAAGGACAAAGCTGCTCTGGCTGTTGGGTTTTAATCCTTGCTCTGTTATTTAGCTCTGTGTGTTAAGTTACTTAAGCTTTCTGACCTCGATCACCCCCATCAGTCAACTGAACCCATTCAGACACACTTAGCGAGCTCTAAGCCCAATGCTTTCCATAAATAGTTCAATAACTATTTTCCTTCTCTCATTCAGAGTCCACAGTACTCCAAGCTAAATAGATTGAAGTTAAAAGGGACCTACATACATGTGTCATCCTCCTCCTGCAAGTTCCAAGGCTCAGGCACTGAGTGTGGGGAATGAGCCGTGGGCAGCAGGGCCCCACAGCCTGGGAAGTGCTCAGGGAGCGACTCCCAACCACTTCCCCTCCTTTAACTACATTCTTTCCACCTGCCAGAAGTCACGAAGCCCATGCATACTTTCCTTGTTATTGGCAAATACACAGTTTTTCCTCTTCAGGTGGATCTCTACCCCATGTGTTAAGATTTATGCAACCTTGTTAAGACACTGTATAAATAAAGCTGTTTCCAAAGTTAAGGTGCTGGCTGCATCCATCAGCTGCGTCAGTCCTCCTGATGTCATCCTATCTCTCAGCTCCTGGCTTTCTTTGGCTCTCCCCTTCTTGGCTTTATTTCTCCATTTCCCACCATTTCCACTCAGGTCAACTTTCCCTCCTCACGCCGGGTCGTGGACCGTGCTGAACAAAAATTCCACAGGAATGACAGATTTTCTGAGAAACATTCTTATGCTTATTTTTCTGCTTTCCTACTCTCACACCTTATGCTTTGCATTCTGCAACAAAAACAACAGAACTCTTCCACATACCTGCATGGGAGCGTCCATCCTTGGGATCCAACTCTCCAGATTCTTGCAATAAGAGAAGCTGATGGGTGGCCCAGGCAAAAGAACTGGAACCAAAAACAGACATCTCAGAACATCAATGGTGGTGGAGAACTTGCAAAGAGGCAGAGAGCATCTGGATTCATCAACTGAACCATTTTTCTTTGAGTTCTCCATCAAAGCAAAGTCAAATGATCAAAGACAGTTGACTGTCTTTCTTAAATGTTAACAACTGTCATCCACAGAGCCATGAGTCAAATGCAATATGGATCAATCGCTTTATTTTTTACTTTTATTGAGCACTTATTTTTGGTAGAACACCATGGTAGAGGCTGTCCAAAGATGTGTGTTGAGTTTCCTATCCTCAAAGAGCCTATAGTCTATTCCAGTGGTTCTCAACCTGTGGGTCATGACCCCTTTGTAACAATGAAAATACATCCTGTGTATCAGATATTTACTTTGCGATTCATAACAGTAGCAAGATTACAGTTATGAAGTAGCAGCGAAAATAATTTTATGGTTGGGGATCACCACAACATGAGGAACTGTATTAAGGGGTCATGACATTAGGAAGGTTGAGAACCACTGATCTAGTGGGTCAAGAGGGAGCAGGAGTGGAAGCAAAGAATTGAGTGTCACAGCAGGACATAGGCTGAATTAGTGGTACCCATTGTTAAGTGTCAAGGACATTTAGAAGAAAGGCACTTCACTGTTGGATAGTCAAGAAGAGCTTCAGCTAGGAAAAGACATTTGAACAGTGCGTAGGAAACATTTCAAAGTAGCTGGGGAGAGAAGAGAGAAAAAGAATTGAAGTCTTGAGGGGGAGGGAGACAGAAAGATGAGACAGCATGCAAGTTCAGGTTTATGACGTAAGTTTTTCCTATTTCTTTGACTACAAAGGCACAATGAGAATTCATCTTCAGAAACTCAGGGCCTGTCACAAAAACTGCAAATCAGGAAGGACCAGAGAGGCAGTGGTTTATCCTCACAGTTCCAAACATTATTGGGCACCCACTCTCACCAGGTGTATAATTTAGGCAGAGTTGACAAGTTTGGTTCTCAAAGGATGAAGCTCATTCTTGGTAATGTAGGGGAAGTTGATATATGTCTGTGGTTACAAGCAAGCAGCCTTAAAAGGCTCAGATCAAAGGCTAAATGTGCCTCACTTGCCTCATGCTGGAACACCACAGATGGGTTTCTCTCATGAGTTCCTGAAAGGAGTAACCATGTACATACCCATGTGTGTGTCAAATACAGACAATGGTGATGATGATGGTAATGAAGATTCTGTCATAAGTATTTGTTAATTACCCGGAAGATAAAGGTGGGAAGGCTGGCTCATTCACCTTTACCTGCCCAGTGCCTTAGCTGACTCTTACTGGACAATTACAAAGATAATTACGAAATCATCATGCTGGAAGAGTTTGAACAGTCTCCCAGTCCATTTCTCTGCCAATATAAGAAAGTGATCTTTTTTTTTGAGACAGTCTCACTCTGTTGCCCTCAGTAGAGTGGCATGGTGTCACAGCTCACAGCAACCTCAAACTCCTGGGCTCAAGAGACCCTCTTGCCTCAGCCTGCCCAGTAGCTAAGACTACAGGGGCCTGCCACAACACTCAGCTATTTTTAGAGACAGGGTCTCACTGTTACTCAGGTTGGTCTCAAACTCCTGAGCTCAAGCAATACACCTACTACAAAGGCACAATGAGAATTCAGAGTACTGGCCTCCAGAGTACTGGGATTACAGGTATGAGTCACCACACTCAGCCCTAAGAGAAAGTGATTCTAGCATGAACAAAAATACTGTCTAGAGGCTGGGTAGAGTGGCTTCCATCTGTAATCATAGCACTTGGGAGGCCAAGGTGGGAGGACCCCTTGAGCTCAGGAGTTCAAGACCAGCCTGAGAAAGAGTAATATCCAGTCTCTAAAAAATAGAAAAGTTAACCTGGCATTGTGGTGTGTGCATGCAGTCCCTGTTACTCAGGAGGTTGAGGCAGGAAGATCACTTGAACCCAGGAATTTGAGTTTGCTGTGAGCTAGGCTGACACCAGTGCACTTTAGACAGAATAAACACTCTCAAAACATAATAATAATACCATCAAGCCTATTTTTTAAGAACTTCAAATATAGAAATATCACAATCCAGTAATTTATCAACCCCCAGAGTAAGAAGTTCTTCTGAATGCAATCTGTCTTAAATTCAGATCAAATACTTTTTTTTCTTTCCAGTTTTTGGCCAAGGCTGGGTTTGAACTCGCCACCTCCGACTTATGAAGTTGGTGCCCTAAACCTTTGAGCCACAGGTGCCACCCCAGATCATGTACTTTTGCATAAAAGTTCATTACAAGTATTACTTTGGGTAGACACTTTGAGATATCAAAGAACCCATAATAATTTTACTCCTTAATTAAGAAAAAAGAACAACATAATTGTTTTAGGAATAAGCCAGCATTGGTTATGATGGCATCATCTAAGCGTATAATACCATGTTGAAGTGTATTCGATGAATTTCATCTTCCAAAGTAGCACTACCATATTGGGAAAAATCTATGGCAATGTGAATTAAGCAAGAACTACAAAGACTTTTTCAATCCTACAATTCCTCTACTAGGTATATATCCAGAAGACCAAAAATCACATTCTAACAAAGATATTTGTACCAGAATGTTTATTGCAGCCCAATTCATAATTGCTAGGTCATGGAAAAAGCCCAAGTGCCCATCAACCCACAAATGGATTAATAAATTGTGGCATTTGTACACCATGGAATATTATACAGCCTTAAAAAGATGGAGATTTTACCTCTTTTTCATGTTTACATGGATGGAACTGGAACATAGTCTTCTTAGCAAAATATCTCAAGAACGGAAGAAAAAGTATCCAATGTACTCAACCCTACTATGAAACCAAGCTATAACCCAATTATAGCACAAGAAGATGGGGAAAGGGGTAGGGAAGAGGGGGAAGGATAGGTGGAGGGAGGGTAATTGGTGGGACCACACCTACAGTGCATCTTACAAGGGTTATGTGAAATTTACTAAGTGTAGAATATAAATATCTTAAAACAATAACTAAGAAAACATCATGAAGGCTATGTTAACCAGTTAGATGAAAATATTTCAAATTGTATATAAAACCAGAACATTATACTCCATGATTGCATTAATGTACACAACTATGATTTAATAAGAAAAAAAAGAAAATGCATGTGTTGGGTAAAGTTGATCAGATAAGAAATGGTTTTGCAGTTTTGTTCCAATTATTTCTAATGAAGTTGTATATGTGAAAAGAAAATTTATTTTTTTTTAAATATGTCGGTTATATTTTGGCATGCTTCATGTCATCTATGTGATTGGATTTTATATTGAAATCAGTGATAAATATTCTGAAGTGACTAACAATAAATAAACTTCCTGATTTCAAAACTAAAAAAAAAAAAAAAAAAGATATTTTTGTAGAGAAAAATTCTGAAGCAATAAAACTGAGTGGGGGTGAAGGGGTGAAGAAATGAGGAAGTCATCTTTAGCTGGGAGTACAGTCAGGTCATTCACAATTAGAGAAAAGTAGGCAGATCCAAGAAGGTGGGTAGATGTATAAGACTTCTAGAAGTTCTCTGCTAGTTGCATAAAATAAGAAGTCATCTACTGAGTGGGAAGATGATGGAAGCGGTATTGGAGATTTGAAGATATAGCCATCCAAATAGATTTGGAAAGAAGAGGCAAATAAATTGAAAACTGGCACAAGGAAGTAAGATAAAATATCAAATAGTTATGTAGGAGAATGAGAGAGCAAATGGATGTTTGGGTAGCATTATGGACTCAGTTGAAGTTAGTAGTTGTAAATTTAAATTGAGTTCGGATAGCAGAGTTGCATGCTACACTCAGCAGTGCAGGTTAAAGCACAGAGTAAGTGAAGATTTGAATTTACTGGGGTTGGGATTTTACCAGTTAACTATGACCAAGTCTTGTGCAAAAAGAGTGAATGAAATTGAATGAGATGCATGTATGATATTCTCAACATGAGGAAGTAATTGAAGATACATGATTTTCCCTGAGGAAGAGAATAAGAAATACGATAGTGGCAGTGGAAATAGCTAAAATAGATGGATTTGAGAAATATTGAAAGTAAAATTAATAGGACTTGACAAGACACGGTGGCTCACACCTGTAAACCCAGTACTTTGATTTATTTGATCTGAAGAGAAACCAGAGTATAACCCAGCACTTTGAGAAGCCAAGGTGGGAGGATCACTTAAGGCTGGAGTTTGAGACCAGCCTGGGCCAGATTTTCTTAAAATAAATAATAATAATAACAGAAAATTCCAGCCTGCCTGAATCAATGCAATAAAGGAGTCCTGTCTGCTTTAACCATATAAGGAAAGTATCTTTGAAATAACCAATCCACTTTTTGTTCTCTGTTTCTGTTTTCTTCAGCCCCTTTCTACCTACAGAGCTAAACTGCTCTGCTCAGCTCATCAGAACACTCATTCTATTTTATAGAATTGAATGATCCTTGATTCTAGAATCACAAATAAATGCCAATTAAACCTTTAAACTAAATTTCTTGTAATTTTGTCTTTCAACAAGTAACTTTGAAAAATAGTTTGGCTGTTAAATATACACTTACCAGCAATCCTGCTTTCAGCTATTTACCCAAGAGAAATGAAACATAAGTCCACACAAAGACCTATATGTAAATTTCTAATCATCATATACAAACACTATGAACAACTCGCTGTGGTCTGTGTCCCCCACATTCCATGTGTTGGAAACTTAATTTCCGAGTTCACATGTTGATTGGAGATGGACTGTTGAGGAAGTAACCAAAACTGAATAAGTTCATAAAGGTGGAACCTGTATGATGGGACTGGTGGGTTTACAAGAAGAGAGACCTGAGCTGATGTGTACTATTGCCCTCGAGCCACATGAACCCTCATACCATGTAAGAATGAAACAATAAGATCCTTACCAGATATAGCTGCTCAACCCTGGACTTCCCAGCATCCAGAACTTTAAGAAATAAATGTCTCTTCTTCATAAATCACCCAGTCTGAGCTATTCTATTATAGCAACAGAAAACAGACTAAGACAGAGAATTTATTTCAAGTATGAGGTTGTTGGTATATGAATACTTGAAAATATGGAACTGGATAATGGGGAAAGGGTGGAATAATTTGGAGGAGCAGGCTAGAAAAAGCCTTAATGGCCATGAACAAAGCATTAAGGTCAATTCTGCTGAGAACTCAGGGGACAAGAAGACTAGGGAGAGTTTGGAACTTCTCAAGGATTATTCAAGCAGTCGTGACTGGGATGCTCATAGAAACATTGATGGTAAAGGCCACTGTAGGTCCCTAACTCTGGCACCAACACCTTTAGCTCGCTGAGCTCCAGCTTAAGGAGAAGGGGTTAAGTTAGAAGGTCTCTATACCAGTTCTTGTACAAAGCAGACTGCTTGCAAATCGCCAGGTGACAAAGTCCCCAGAAGCAACTGGCTACAAGAGCTACTCGCAAGAGGGCACCCTCTGCTGGAGCAGTGAAGAAACCTCATCATTGCAGAGCTGGTACCGTGACACCCCATGATATCAGACGTTAGAGAACTTCTGATTTGTATGACCCCTTTTTGGCATCTGGTGAGAGAAATTGCTTCAAAACAGATCTTTTCTTCTAGAGCGCAGCTATTGGTGCTTTGCAGGAGGCAAGTGAGGCATATCTGGTTGGCCTTTAAAAGATATCTACCTTTTTGGTATCCGTGCCAAACGTGTAACTATTGTGCCAAAAGACATTCAGTTAGCACACGGCATAGTGGACAATGTGTGTAAGAATTCCCTGTATGGGAAACATGTCATTCTCAAAAACGAAACAAACAAAACAGAACAAGAAACCTCTTCCTGTTATTCTGAATGTTAAATTTTTTTCCCCATGGAGTTAAAAGGTACCTAAGCATATAATTGAAGTGGAAAAATAGGGCACAATAATCAGGTATCAGAAGTTTTTCCATTTTCATTTGCGTGTGAATTTTTAATATACATGCAGGGACTTAGAGCATTAACGCAAGTCAAAATGTTTCGGTGAACAAGTCTTAGCAGTTCAACTTTACAACAATTATAAATAAACCTGGTAAATTTTTCTAGACAATGCTAGAACTTGAATTTTTTTTTTAAACAAGTAAATTCTTATTGACAGCTACTAACTAGTATTTGCAGGATTTTTATCATACAGTAGACTCCACCCATTCACTGTACTTTTCTAACTAAGTTGTCCTACATACAAATACATGTTTTTAATGTCGTCTGTTTTCTGTGCTATTCCTGTAAGTTTGTTTACTAGGAAAATACAATGAACTTATAAAAAATAGGCTATTATTTGAGATCTCAGCTAGGACTGAGGAACAAGATATTGAAAATTGGAGGAAAGGCTCCTTGTTAGAAACTGGCAAGATTTTGCTATATTGTATTCATGCCCATGAGCTGTAGTGAATGCAAAACTTAAGAACAATCTCTCCATGGAAGAAATATCTAAGCATCAAAATATTCAGGCAGCTGCATGGTTACTTTTAACAGCTTACAGTAAGCTTTAAAAGGGAAAAATGACTTAGAGATGAAATTTACAACCAAAAAGGAAGCAAAGTCAAAACTTTGGAAAACTCTCAGCCTGGTCATATAGAGAGCAAAAAAGTGGTTCAGGTGAGGAAACCAAGGGTATGGCCCAGCAGTTGTTTGCTAAGGAGATGAGAACAAATAGAAGAAATCATTAAGACATGGAGAAGACATGGCCCCAGAGGTATTTCTGAGATCTTCAAGGCTACCCTTCCACCATTAGCCCAGAGGGCTAAGAGGCCAGAATGATTTTGAGGGACAGGCCATGACCCCTCAGGTCTCTGCTCCATGCATTCCCATACAGAGCTGCTCTGTATTCTCAGCTATGGCTCAAGTGGGCCATAGGCCAAAGGTGTAACCCAATCTTTCACTCCAGAAGGTACAGCACATTATAGCTCAAACTGGCCCAGGGGCAACTTCAGCCACAGCTTCAATAGGCACAAGACATAGGCTTGGTAGCATAAACATGGTGCTAATTCTGCAGGCATGCAGAATACAAGAGCTGTGGGGCATGCATCCTCTACCTAGATTTCAAAGGATCTATCACACAGGGACAAAGCTGCCACAGAGATGTCCATTAGGATACTGCCTAGTGGGGCTATGGGAGTGAGATCACCACTGAGACCTCAGAACTGTAGGGCTGTCGGTGTGCAACTCCAACCTGATAGAGCCATAGACACACAAGACTCCAACCTGAGAGAGCCATAGACACACAAGACTCCAACCAGAGAGAGCTGAAGTATGGGCTGAGCCCAAAAGAGTAAAAGGGGAGGGGATACTCAAGCCGCCACCCTAGTATGTCCAAAGGGCAGGATATGAGGTGGATGATTGCTCTGGAGTCTTACAACTTAATGTCTGCCCTCTTGGGTTCCAGACATGCTAGGAGCCTGTTGCTCCTTTTTTCCTGCTCATCTCTTCTTCTTTGGAATAGGAACATTTATCCTATGCTTGTCCCACCATTGTATTTTGACAGTAGATCACTTGTTTTGATTTTACAGATTCATAGCTAAAAGGAGTTTGCCTTGAGTCTCAGATGAGATTTCAGACTTTGGACTTCTGAATTGGTGCCAGAACAGAGTTAAGACTTTGGGGCTATTGAGATGAAATGTACCTAAGAAGAAGGTGCACAAATTTGAGGATCCAGGAGTGGAAAGCTATGGTTTAAATGTGTTCCCCAAACTTCATGTCTTGGATACTTAATATGCATATTCATATGTTGATTGGAGGTGGGGCTTGGGGAGGTAATTAGGACTAGATAAGGTCATGAGGGGAGCCCCATGATGAGGGCAATTTTGAAAGAAAAGGAAGAAAAGGAGAAAGGGGAAATGGGGAGAGATGGGTCAATGAATACAAAGTTAAAAATGAAAAAAAGTCAGTTCTTATGTCCTATTGCCCAACACAATGACCATAGTTAACAATAATATATTGAGTATTTCCAAATAGCTAAAAGAGAGAGTTTTGAGAGTTCTCACTATAAAGAAATGATAAAAATGTCGGAGGTAATGGATATGGTAGTCACCCTGATTTAATTATTATACAATACACACACGTATCAACATATCACATTATATCCCATATATATGTATAATTATTATGTGTCAATTTTTAGAAACTGCAATATTGTGTATGCTGCTATAAAAATACGTTTCCACTATGGTTTTAACAATATGAGAAATGTTTGAATAAAAATCTTTAGTAAAAATAGGTAAAAAAAAAGAAAGAAAATAAAAGAAAAGAAAGAAAAACAGAAGAAGAACTAGAGGAAGAGAAACTTGGGCTGACACACCCTCTTGCCCTCTCACCAAGTGATGCCCTCTGCTGGGTTATGATGCAGCAGGAAGGCTCTCACCAGACACAGCTCCTCAACCTTAAACTTTCCAACATCCAGAACTGTGAGAAATAAATATTTTTTCTTTATAAATTACCAAATCCATGCTATTCTGTTACAGCAATAGAAAAGGAGACAAGCCAAATGGCCATCAAATGATATACAAATAATTGAATGTTAGCATATCCATACAGTGTGCACACAACATGAATAAATCTTAAAAACATTATGGTAAAGTGAAAGAAGCCAACCTGCTGGAGAAGCCAACCAGCTGGAGAATAAAACCTCAAACTAGCTGCTGCCCAAATTTTAGCAAAAATTCTGTGTAAAAATAAAACTGTATAATATTTGCATTTGAGCCATACATTCAGTCTACTATCTCACTATATCAGTGATAACCATACAATTTTGCCCAAGGGCAAGTTCCAGAAAAGAAAAATAGGCTACTGTGTATTTTATATTATATATTTTTTTCTAACAGAAAGTACAATATCTGCATCCAGTTAAACTAGATTGGTTTAATGCATTAGTTTAATGTTTGGTTAACCTAGGGTTTCAGATTATTTGTCACAGTTTCTACAGTGACATGGTGAGCACAGAGTACAATATCTGGCTTCATCTTTTTGCCCTGGAATAGATGTTGTTGTTGAGCAAAGTATTCATGAAGCTCTTCATCGTCCCACGTATCCTAGATTCACTCTCTATCTCACCAAGTTCACTCCGGCAACCCCCTCCTCCCTTGTCAGTCTCCTGCCTCTCAGCAAACCATGTGGTTAACCAAACCGTCTATAGGCTTCCTGATTAATTGACATTCACCATAGCAATGTTCACCATGATAATATAATATAATAACGCTGTTTTCGGTTACAGATAGAAAAACAATAGAAAAAAATAAAATGTGCTTTCTTCATTGCACGTAAAATAGAAATTCTCACCTTGAATAATAACATAAGTGAATTAAGCACAGCCAGATCAAGAGAGCTATTCCAATGCCTTTCTCTTCGGAGACTCTTTCCCATCCTTTGAGATCTTTCGTCTGTTCTCAGCATCTGCTTCAAGATGAGAGTTAAAGAAAAATTAAACAGAACAAACTTTTCTCCACTTCTAGACAAAATGAAATATTTTACCGTCATTTGTGACTCAACCTAGAATACTCCTGAGTTGTTACTGTTTTGGAAAATTTTCTAAATGTCTTCAAACAGTGTCAGATCAACAAGCCTAAAGTTCTAAGTAAAAAACAGAAAGAAAAATTGGAAGGAAAGGAGGAAGGAAGGAAAAAAGGAAGTTTGGTTCTATGGAAAACTCCTGCTCAGCATATTGTGAATACAAAAATACAGTCAGGTAAAAGAAATAAGATCTAGTGTTTGATAACACAATAAGGTGATTAGTTAGCAATCATTTATAATGTATTCACAATAGCTAAAAGAAAGGGTTGGAATGTTCCCAATACAAATTATAAATGTTTGAGATGATGGACACCCCAATTCCCCAGTTGGATCAAAACATGTTGATACATGTATTAAAATATCACATATATCTCAGAAATATTTACAGTCACTATGTATTAATAAAAAATAATACTTGCTATAGAAATAAATAAATAGCATTCATATGGAAGTGTGGGTGCTTATAAATTGGTTTCATAGTAGGGCTGAGTACATTGAATACTTTTTCTTCCATTCTTGAGACACTTTGCTAAGAAGAATATGGTCCTTTTTTTTTCCTTATATTTTCACTAACT
>CAUYON010169219.1:0-11425 GCA_963573935.1 Arctocebus calabarensis
CAAATAGCTAGGACTACAGGAGCCCGCCACAACACCCGGCCATTTTTTGGTTGCAGCTGTCATTGTTGTTTGGCGGGCCTGGGCTGGATTCGAACCTGCCAGCTCAGGTGTACGTGGCTGGCGCCTTAGCCCGTTGAGCCACAGGCGCCGAGCCGTGAGTTGACTTTTGTGGTGGAGGATTATGCTGGTCATTATGGAAGATAGGTCTGAGAATATCCTAAGGAGCTGGTTTAGTTATGGCAAATTTCTTTAACATGTGGATGTCGTTAAAGTATTTAATTTCTCCATCATAAATAAAACTCAGTTTAGCTGGATACAGGATCCTGGGTTGAAAGTTATTTTTTTTTTAGGAGATTAAAAGTTGATGACCATCCTTTTCTAGCTTGAAAGGTTTCAGCAGAAAAATCTGCAGTTATTCAAATATTCTTCCTCTTGTAGGTTATGGTTTTCTTATGTCTGGCTGCTTTCAGATTTTTCTTCTTCATATTAACTTTCGTAAAATTGATTATGATGTGCCTGGGGGATGTCTTATTTGGGTTGGGTTTTGCTGGCATTCTGAAACTGTCTGCTATCTGAATTTCAGAATCTCTTGGCATGTCTGGAAAGTTCTCTTTCATAATCTCATGAAGAAGAGACTCTGTACCTTGTGAGGCCACTTTGTCATTTTCGGGGATCCCTATGAGGCAAATGTTGGTTTTCTTTGAATTATCCCAGAGTTCTCTGAGAGAATGATCCGTTTTTGCCTTCCATTTCTCTTCCTCTTTGGAAGTTTGGGAGCATTCAAAAGCTTTGTCTTCCATGTCTGAAATCCTTTCTTCTGCTTGCTCGATTCAGGGATTCTACTGTATTTCTCAGACGTTTGAGGCCTGCAACTTCTTGTCTCAATGTGTCAAAATGTTTGGTCATTTTGTCTTTGAATTCGTTGAATTCTTGAGACATCTTTTGGTTCATCTTTTGGATTACTACTTGAACTTCTAATTCTATCTTTTCCTCCATTCCACTGATCTTATTTGCTATCCAGATTTTGAATTCGATTTCTGACATCTCAGCCATTTGCTTATGCAAAGGATCTTGTGCTGTGTCTGCCTTGTTGTTTCTTGGAGGAGTTGATCTACTCTGATTATTCATATTGCCAAAGTTTTTTTGTTGATTCTGCCCCCATATTGCCAAAGTTTTTTTGTTGATTCTGCCCCATGATTGTTTTTCACTGTTGCCTCTGGCCATCCTCAGAGTTGGGAAGGTGTCTCTCCAAGATTAGACCCAAGCGAGATCACTCTATTGTTGCTGGCACTTTGTAGGGAGTGACCCTGTGTGGCTCCTCTGGGACTGCCCCAGCCAGGGAGTTCTGGCTGTGGGAGCAGCTCTCGAGTATTGCACCCCTGGATCCCACAGCAGGGTGGGGGATGGTACACATGGTTCTGGGAGTGCCAGGCACCTGGTGACTTTGACAAAGAAAGCCCATGGCTCCAGCTTTCTCTGGCTGGGAAGAGGGCTCCACACAAAGACAGGGAGGGCTCCAGAGGGAGAGCCTTGGTCCTGTAGCTTCTGGAGTCTCTGGCCACATGGATGGAACCAGTGCAGAGGCACGGAGGGTACTGGAGGGAGGACATGGGTTGTGTAACTCCTGGAGTCCTTTACCAGAGGTAGGAGTACTGAGGCCTGGCAGGCTTGGGGTGTGGATCCGCACGGTTCCCAGTGGAGTCCCTGGCAGAAGGCAGACCTGTGAAGTCCTTGGCAGAAGGCAGACCTGTGGAGGTCCATCAAGCATGGGGAGCAGGGCCGCATGGTCGCCAGGGTAGCTTCTGGCCGGGGGTGGGCCTGCAGAGGCCTGGGGGTTGCCTGCGGAGTCCCTGGCAGAAGGCAGGCCTGCTGAAGCCTGGCAGCTTGTGGCACTGGACTGCACGGTTGCTGGGGGTGTTCTTGGCTGGGAGCGGGCCTGCAGAGGCCCTGTGGGTGCCAGGTGTACGTCCGCGGGGTTGCTGGGGGAGTCCATGGCCGGAGGGGGGCCTGTAGGTCCAGGAGGGCTTTGAGCACGCAACACGGGGCCCTGTGGTTGCTGGTGGATTCCCTGGCCAGAGGGAGGGAGGCTCTCTGCAGCACCCCCCAGAGTCTTTTGCCAGTGAGGCGCTTGTTCTGGTATGCAGGGTGGGGAACACTGTTCAAGAACCTCCTCCCTCAGTCTCAGTGGGGGTTAGGCTTCTCATTCGTCAGGTAATGGGGGAAGGGTGTACTATAAGTTCAGAATGGTGGGGAAAATTTTAATTCAGTTTTTCTGCCTAGCAAGAGAGTGCTCAGAGTCACATCAGGGTCACTCTGGGGAAAGCAGACTCCACTTCCCACAGCACTCTTCCATGGGGTAAGACAAGAGGTGCACAGTTCACCGCTTGTCTGTAGAAAACCTGCAGGAGCAAATAAAGAGAAAAAAGAAAGGAAACAGAAAAGCAAAAAACTCACAGCTTTCTTGGGGGAGGGGATGGACACTTTTCTTTCAGATAAATTTTGTACCTGAAGCTTGCTTTCTTGGAGTCACAGCTTGCTTCAGCAGAGGTGACCTGCAGTTATCATTTCTCTCTCTCGTCTGGGCACCCAGTCTTCAGCTTAATTGCGCAGTTTCTGGAAGTTATTTTTCCTTTTGGACAGGAGCCTCTTCCGGAAGCTGCTTCCAGTCAGCCATCTTGCTCTGCCCCCTATTTATGTTTATTTAGAGATAGTCTCTTACTCGGTCACCCAGGCTGGAATGCAGTGGCACCATCATAGTTCATTGTCACCTTGAACTAGTCTCAAGCAATACTCCCACCTTGGCTTCTCAAAATGTTAGGATTAATACTGCCTATAGTGGTTAGAATTCAGTGCTTTCTCTCTCAAAATGCTAGGATTATAGGCATGAGCCACTGTGGCCAGCCCACATTAAATTAATTATATTTTCACAGAAGAGTACATATTAATTCAAATATCTCAACCCCAATATTAATAATGAGTTAAAAACTTGTAGGCATTGTGGGAAATTTTATTTGTTAGGGCACAATTTGCTCCCTTGATTGTACCTTAATGTCTCGCTGCTTCAATCATTTCAATTTTTTTTTCTTTGAGATAGAGTCTCACTCTGTTGCCCTGAGTAGAGTGCCATAGCGTCATTGCTCGCAGCAACCTGAAACTTCTAAGGATCACTTGCCTCAGCTTCCCTAGCAGTTGGGACTGCAGGAACCTGCTCGTTTTTCTAGTTTTAGTAGAGAAAGAATCTCACTCTTGCTCAGGCTGATCTAGAACTCCTGAGGTCAAGTGATCCACCTGCCTTGGCTTCCTAAAGTGCCAGGATTACAGTTGTGAGTCACTGCCCCTGGCCTCATTTCATTTTTGAAACTTCTTAAAGTCTTAGATCTTTTGGACCATGGTAAAGTGATTTTTCAGCCACATCTTTTACATGAAACAGGATTACATTTCTCCATTAACAAAGTATTTTTTTTTGAGTATTTCTGCATGAGTAACATTGTATTAGGGTCAGAATTATAAAATGTAGCTCAGCCACCTTCTGGGTGGCTAAAATGCTCTTGGCCTAGTGGCCCCCAGACTCATGAATTTCATGGACCAGTTTTTTAAAGATAGCATGAATGTAGATGTACCACCTTTATATTTCACCAAGTTAAGACATTATAAATGAACAACCAAGCAATGTTCTTCATTGGATAGGATTTGTTTTTCTTCTTCCAAATGTCTAATTTAAAATTTATACTGTGTATTTTTCTCTAATTAGAATATTTTACATATTTTTCCCCTCATCCATTTTTATTTGAAGTGGATTTTTCTTAAACACCTTAGCTATTATCGTACTCCCCAAATGTCAAGGATAGCCCTTTAATGAGTAGAACAGATGTCAGGGATGTGACAGTAGTGAATAATCATGTCTGTCTCTTGTCAATCTTTTGATTTTAAGTGAGAGAATTGCTGTGGAGAATCACTTCCTTGGTTGAAAACCTAGATTAGTACATGCTATCCCTCAGTGAATGCTTAATGAATACCTACTGAGTAAATAAAGAAAAAATCTTCCTAATTATCTCCTTCATTAACGTGAAGGTATAACATCCAGTATGTTGATAACACTGAACTTTCTTGAGATAATTCTATAACAAGGTCTATTTCTTTCTGTTTCTTTCCATGGTTGGTCTCTCTGCCTGAATTTTTCATACCATCTGTGTTAATATTGGTGTGTGAAGTCAATGAAACCAATTTGAAAAATACAGTTATGCATTTAAATTACTTTTGACCAAATAGTTTTCTTGACAAATACTATTAAACAGTACTAATTATGTTTCTAGGACTAATCAAGCTTGTAGGTTTGAAGTTCTTCTTTTTTTGGGTTGTATTTGTGCAGAACCTTTTCCTTAGAGGTCATTATTATATAGCATTTTCAGGATTTAAGTAAGAGAAGGATATCTTATTTAGGCTATGAATAGGTCATATTATAAGGCTGAGGAATATGGGTCATGCCTTAGAATTATGCTGCATCTGGTAGGAACTTCATTTATTGTTAATCTGGCATTTAATACATTTTCTAAATGAAAATAATAAAAATGTTATCTTTGCCTTAACTGGCCAATGGTAAAGTTTAACTTTTGCTTTCTAACTTTGCCTTAGACTTTTTCTGAATAAGAAATTTGTTTTAGGCTGGGTGCAGTGGCTTACGCTTGTAATCTTAGCACTCTGGGAGGCCTAGGCAGGGAGATCACTTGAGGTCAGCAGTTTGAGACCAGCCTGAGCATGAGTGAGACCCACCTCTACTAAAAACAGAACAATTAGCTGGACATTGTGGCTAGTGCCTAGAGTCCCAGCTACTTGGGGGCTCAGGGAAGAGGATTGCTAGAACCCAGGAATTTGAGGTTGCTGTGAGCTAGGCTGATGCCATGGTTCCCTAGCCTAGGCAACAAAGGGAGACTCTGTCTCAAAAAAAATTTGTTTTAAAATTAGTTAAATAATCTTAAATTAGTTAAATCTTATTAAAATAAGCATTTCATTGAGTGCCCTAAGATGCCCCTTCACTGACCTGTTCTACAAATTTTGTACCATTTCTTATAAGAATCAGTAAGATTCATATGAAAACATTTTTATTTTAAATCTTCAGGATAGAAATAAAAATTAAATGTATTTATGAAGATTTAGAAATTTATAGGATTTGATCCAGAGAGGCCATTTCATTTTTTAAAACCTGTATTTCCTTCTCATTAAACAACTATCTATTTATTAAAGAATATTTAGAAAAAATGGATAAAAAAGTATAAGAAAATAAAACCATGTATAAACTAGTTACCTGGAAGTGAATGACTTCAGATTTTGGTATGGATTTATCTTACATTCTATAACATTGTACGGTTATGTTATATGATTTAAAAGCATACGTGTGTATGTATGCAGCGAGAAAGAGAGAGAGAGAGAGAAATACTCTACTTTGGATTTGTTAACTTGTTTTTTCACTCAATAGTAGATGGTGAATTTTTTCACGTTAATTCTTCTGTTAACTTATTCTTCATGCTCACTTACTAATCATTGGGTGGTAAGTCCCCTCCTTTGTATGTTTATATGATTTCCAATAACAATTTCATTTTTACTGTTGTGAGTTCAGTGGGAAGTTAATGTGTTTGACCTCTTGGGAGAAAGGAATAATGAGTGACATTTGAAGCTAACATGAGTTTATAGGACAGAGGTATTGCCTTGGGATGTTTAGAAGCACACGCTGGGGTGCCCATCCTAACTGGTCCAGTTCACCCCTCTGGCTGGGCCACAGGCAGGCTGAGGCCTGTTTGTTGTCAGCCCAGCAGGGAGAGCATTGGCCTCAGTAGTGTCAGCAGGAACAGAGCAGGCTTCATCGCTGCCCTTTGTCTCGATTTGATGCTGGTGTGTTTTCCCTGCTGCTGCCATGTGATGGCTCATGAGCAGTGCTACACACAGAATCTGTGACTCCTTTTGAAAGCTCCATTGAGAGATACCGCTGCATTTTGGTGGAGGGGAGGTTTTTTGCTAGCGTGTTATTTTTTTCCTTTCAAATATAAATATGCCTTCCTCTAAAGAATTCTAGGTGAGGAGAAAGCACTTGTTTTGAGGAAACTAAAAAGATGAATTATCCTTTTCCCTAAGCCTCCTGTAATGGAAGATGTTTAGAATGTAAAAGTTAAGTGCTGACATTTCGTTGTCTACTTTGAGTTATGGTTAAGGGAGAGGTGAGAAAAGAGAGTGGGGACGGGAACCAGGGAAGGTTTCCTAAATGACATGATATTTGAATGATATCCGTGATAAAGAATGGTAACAGATGGCAGGAAGCACAAAAATGTGGACAATGGAAGTGACTCAGAGTTTGTTTATTCATCCATTAAACACGCTTTGAAGGCCTCTGATGTATCAGGAATTGTACTAGACTTTGAATACCTAAGAGTGAACTGAACATGGTTCCTGCTTTCTGACAGTCTGCTTGGCAAGATAGATAAAATATATATAGTGGACTCTATATCTATAGTAAATAGATACAAATAATGTGGAAGCTCAAGTAGGAGCATCACAGTCTATCCTAGGTAGGATTAGAAAAGTGTTTTGGGCTTGGCGCCTGTAGCTCAATGGTTAGGGCACCAGCCACTTGCATCCAGGCCTACTAAAGAACAATGACAACAACAACAACAACAAAAAAATAGCTGGGTGTTGTGGTGGGCACCTGTAGTCCCAGCTACTTGGGAGGCTGAGGCAAGAGAATCAGTTAAGCCTAAGAGTTTGAGGTTGCTGTGAGCTGTGATGCTTTATTGAGGGTGACATAGTGAGACTCTTTCTCAAAAAAAAAAAAAAATAAAAAAGAAAAGTGTTTTCGAAGGGGCCGACACCTGAGCTGAGTCTTTTCTTTTAAATTTCAGATTAATATGTTGATATGAATGGTTAGGGGCCCTTTACTCAGGGGTGTGCTGTACACCCTTACTTTATGCACATTAGGTGACAGCTTACCCATCTGAGTCTTGAAAGACAAGTGGGCAAGAGGGAGGTACTTCAGGTGGATAAAACTGCATGTGCAAAGGCCAGGAAGGACACAGGAAGAAAGATGCAGGTATCACAGGAGTTCAGTGTACAGCAAATGGAGAGAATGCACAGTGTGGGGGGTTGGCGATAAATAATTTGTGAGGGCCTGAGTTTGGACAGTTATGGAGGAAATCAAGGATGACTCCTTAATTTTTACTTTGTTAAGTAAGTGGTTGGTGGAGCAATTCACAATTATAGGAAATAAATAAGGAGGAGCAGATCAAAGAGGCCCCGGTGTATTCAGTTTAGGATATGAGTTTAGCATGCTTGTGATAATATCACTATAGCAAATAGTCTGGAGCTCACAAGGGAGATTGGAGCTGCAGGTTCGTGAATGGGAACCACTAGCAGAGACTGGGAGAAATCACTGGGGTAGAGAATGTGTAGAGTGGGAATATGGCAAAGAAACCTCAAGAAGGAACAGACAAGTGAAGACTCCAAGAAGGAGGAAAGAAGGTGGAAGAAAAGGATGAGGAGAGGAGAGAGAGGGCAACAGGAGCAAGTTCTGCTGAAAGAAGAAGAAAGAGAAATTCTGAGTATTCCATCCCTTTGAGAAATAAGAAAGTCATTCATGGTCTTGGTAAGGGCGGTTTCCAAGTAGGGGACCCACCTGGGTTTCAGCAGTCAAGGCCTGTGTTAGAGGTCAGAGAGGCAGGGCTCAAGAACCCTTCTTCAAGAAGCTTGGCCGTGAGCTGGGCACCGTGGATCACTCTGGTAATCTTAACACTCTGGGAGGCTAATGCAGGTGGATTGCTTGAGCTCAGGAGTTCAAGACCACCCTCAGCAAGAGTGAGACCCAGTCTCTACTAAAAATACAAAAACTCTCTGGGCGTAGTGGGGGGGGGGTGTGCTTGTAGTCTGAGGCAAAAGGATTGATTAAGCCCAAGAGTTTGAGGTTGCTGTGAGCTATGATGCCACAGCACTCTACCCAGGGTAACAGAGTGAGACTCTATCAAATTAAAAAAAAGAAAAAGAAAGGTTGGCTGTGGAAGTGATGGCAGGTGGAGCAGTGTGTGAAACAGGATGGAGAGACATAGTGATATTGGTTTGCTATTTTCCCCCATGAAGGCTGGAAAGCTGAAACAGTATTATATTGAAGTTGATAATACACACGTATCATCGGTGCTTTGGAATGTGTAGAGTTCAGTGCCTAGGAAAGACAACATTATTGTCGTCATGCCTTACCTGGTCAGAACTGAGAAACTGAAAACTTCATTGTTCCCTGTAATTGAGACGGTTGCAAATATGCGTTAGGTCGTAGAAGACATCTTCCTAGCCTTGATTTTTCCCTATAACCCTGAAAGAAGACAGCATTGAAAGACCAGAGGTGAATGAAATAGGCTCTGAGCAGCTGCAGTGATGTAGCAGATTTCCTCTGGATTACCCTGGGGTGAACAATTCAGGCCTTTGTCTGCAGTCGCTCACTTCCACTTAAATCTCCCCAGCTGCATTGGCTTCTACGTCCCTCGCGGAGGAGGAGCTGCAGACCAGGAGCTACGAGGAGAGACGTTGGTAAGGATGGGCATGCCGATGCCTGGGAGAAATGGTACCCAGTAAGGCAGGAACCAGACACATCGGAAAGTGCTGTCAAAAGGGAAATAATCATAATAATAGTGATAATAACTCACAATTTCTGTAGGGTTACCAGGTCCCACGTTAATGCCCACTGATGGCTTCACTGTGTTAACAGTACAATGACAGGTGTTTCAAATGAACACTCCATCGAGAAATGGGAAATCCTTGACCTACTGCATTTTAGGAATAAGAACAAGAAAATGCTAACTGTGTTTATAATTTTCTATTAAAATACAATTTTGACAATTAAAGTGCTAGCTGGGGCCTTGCCTAGAGGGTCTCACTCTGTTATCATTTTTGTTGGGTGTCCAGGAGTTAGTGCTTCTTACATAGATTGATGAGAGGAAGAGCTGTGGCGTGTAGAAGGGGCAGGAAATCAGGCTGCAGAAGAGAGGAATGCCAAGGGCTCTGTGAGTGCAAGTAGTCATGTCCATGGCGCGTTTAAAAAATAATTATTTTAAGACTAGATTGCCCACTGAGGTCCTAAAAAGGTAAATAAATAGGATTTTTCAAGAATAAAAACCCTATTTCAGACTATATACATATATATTTTTTTCTTTATTTTTATTTTTTTTGGAGACAGACTCTCACTTTGTCACCCTGGATAGAGTGCTGTAGCATCACAGCTTTCAACAACCTCAAACTCTTGGGCACAAGTGATCCTCTTGCCTCAGCCTCCTGAGTGGATGGGACTATGCATATGTACCTCTACGCCTGGTTAGTTTTTTTCTATTTTTAGGAGAGATGGGGGTCTCGCTCTTGCTCAGGCTAGTCTTGAACTCTTGAGCTCAAGCAATCCTCCCCCCGTTACTCCCCCAGAGTGCTAGGATTATAGGTATGAGCCACCACTTGGTCCAAAACCCTCTCTCAGGCTATATTCTGACCCTGAAAATCACATTTAGACATGAGTTAGTATCTTTTTTTTTAACCAAGACAATGATCCACCAAGAGTATCTTTTTAATTCTAAACAATAGTGATCTTTCCAATATATTTAACTGAAATAGCAACCTATTAGGAGACATTATGAAAAATAAAATATGAAATTTCCATTAGATTTCTTTAGCCATGTAAAAGAAATGAGTATTTTAATTGCTGTTTGAGAATTGCCACTGAACAAGATCAGACTTTGTAAAATGAAAGTAAAAATGTTCATGATTAAATTGTGGTAGACCTATTGACATTCAGGAAGGATAAGCCTTGAAACCTTCTAAGATCCAAAATTTCTGATGTGGGAGATGTTTTTGTAAGTAAGAGTCTGCAATCTGGACAATGGCTTGAAATCAAAGAGGTGATGTGGAGTGTTGTTGACTTGATGGAAATGTGTTCAGGAGTGATAATCTTTACTAAAAAAGAGGGTTTTTTTTTTTGTTTGTTTTTAGTGATCAAAGGCTTAAATCTTTATTATTTTACTAACAGTTGGCTCAAAAAATGTTTGCCACTGTCTTTCAGATTGAAGTTTACTTAAGCTTGAGACAAAGTCATTATGTCAGAAACGTACTTTGATAATTGACTAATCTGCTGATGGTGACAGGTTGTCAGGAGTTTTTCAAGGACTGAAAATTCCAGATTGCCACACAAAAGTACTGTTACTCATAAAAAACTGCTTGTATTCTTCTGCGCCCCCAGAATGAAAGTTTTCTAGGACAGCTATGTTACAAAAACGTTCTCATCGGGGCTGAACAAGGGGTGAAAATAGAGTGAGAGTGGAAGGAAAAGTTCTACTTGAGAGAAGAAAGATGAAAAATGTCTCTGATTCTTTGATCGTGTTTTAATGTATAGTATAGTCTGATGTCTTAGAATGGAGAGCAGCAAACATGATTGTAGAGGTCTCCTTTGTACTTGGCTGCCTTCTTAAAGGATAGAAATAAGCCAGATGAAGAGACACAGGGAGCAGAGTCTGCGCGGGTCCCAAGTGCAGCAGCTTCCGTCTGTGGAGTTGAGGCTCACCACCGTCCCGGCACGTCAGGAATTCCTCTTCACCTTGCTGTCCGCTTTTGTGTGCTCAGCTCTCCAGAAGCTCATGAATTTTGATTTTCCATATGTAACTTTTTTCCGTTTCAATTTATGCTCTAACGCGGATGTTAACAATGATATCTATCAGCTGACTTTTTTTTTCCTCCACTCTACACTACAATTCTTAGAAACCTTTCCCAAGGACTGTCTTATTTATACATGATTCAAATACATTGGAGGAAGCAAGCATGCTATTCATACATGGGGGAACAAGGTAAAGGAGGGTTAATAACAAGAATTCATGAACTGTTTAAGGCCTTGTAGCCAGTGTCTGGACCAAACTCTGTCCTACTTGTAATGCATTGTCAATCACAGTCCATTGTTAGTGTGAAAATCGATAAAGGTATTTTTGTTGGAAGTGTTCACTGAAAGTTTAACTTATAGACTTGTTACTCTGGGTAAACAGGGCTTATGTAACCTTAGATTAAAAGGAGGTATCAGCTAGAAATTCTACATAGACCTTGAATACTTTGAACACTTGAACATTTAAAAAATTGTTTAAAATATTATATATATAATATTACATATTATATATATTATATTTTGTGATGGGCAAAATCATCACAAGACTGGAATTCATTCCCCACTAGACATGGGCACTCCAATCATCATGACCAACTGGTGCTTAGTAGAAGACAAATTGGGGAGAATTTTTTTTTTTTATTGAATCATAGCTGTGTACATTAGTTCAATCATGGGGTACAGTGTGGGGGCTTCACATGCAATCTGAGATATTTTTATCAACCTGATTGACATACCATTCATGATATTTTCTCATTTACTATATGA
>CAUYON010169222.1:0-28996 GCA_963573935.1 Arctocebus calabarensis
TCTCTCTCCCCACTAGAATTCTCTCCCTCTACCAGGAGCTTTAGTGTTTTCTGTATTCTTTTCTGTAAATAAATTCTGTCTTACCACTAGGGGGTGGGGGGAAATAATGTAATGAAGAATAATAAAATACATGTAAAAAAATCAAAATAAAAAATAATAAATAATAAAAAAAAGAAAACTCTCACATCTGCATGTAAACTTTGATTTTATTCCTGTGTTTACTCTAGCTTGGCGGTTCTCAGACTGTGTACATTTACATCAACCATAGAAAGCAAATATTGTTTAAGATATAAAATATGCATTTTCTGATTTCAGTGTAACCTGGCTTTCTGTACCCTCAATTAATACCTAACAATAAATACATGCATACATACATGCATACATACATACATACAAATGTACAAAATAAAATACACATTTTCTAACTCATGGGTATTTAAGGGATTTTTAATGATATTTTGCCTATATACAATTTTTCTCACTTTAGAAACTAACCTTGCTGTCCCTGCCTGCCCAGAAAATAAAGGTGATGATAATGGCTATTTTAGAGTAAGACTCTGAAAACAGAATTGGGTTACATTCTAAAACCACCTGACAGCCGATCTCACAGCACTGTTAGTTGTCAAAATGGCCTGGGGACAGGTCATAACACAGGTATTTTGAAGCATCAGAAGTGTATCCCAGACTTGCAGCCAGGACAGGAGAGTGATCTGGATTAGGAGAACCTCTGGCCGAGGAGGAGGTGTGGTGAGAGGAGCTGGTGGCCTGAAAGGCAGAATGGAGAAAGGGAGGTGGGTGGTGGTGAAGAATCTACAGGGCTGGCCAAGTAGAAGAGAATTCTATTTCTGGGGCAGGAATTTGGGAGGGGCTTTGGTGGTGTAGTATGGAGAAGCTTCCATAATCTAGGAAAAACCTAGCATACAAAACCTGGATGTGTGCTCCCGGGCAGTCTACGTGAGTGTCTCATCATAATAACTTCCTTTCCTCCTGCCCCAGAGGATCCCCAATTTTCATCACAGGCCCAGGTTATATGCCAAGAAGGTATGTTTTAGGAGGCTGTACCTTAGGCCACTGAGCGAAGTACCTGCCATCACAGCAAAGGCAGCAGCACTCAGGACATGGAAACATGGACATCAGGTGATGGGATTATCCCCCAGAGAGCTATAGGTAGCGTCATGACAGAGCATCTGGTAGGAGTTCAAATCCTGGCTCTGCTTATTTCAGACTCTGTAAAGTCGAGATGGGAAAGTAAGCATACAACTGTGCTGGGGAAATAATCTTTCCTTTGTTTTGGAAAAAGCTGGAGATACCATTCAGAGAGGAGAATGAAGCTGATGTTGGTTCAAAAATAAGTGGAATCTGATATTTAGAAATATTAGACAGAGTTTGTTACACACTTTCTGAAATGCTACAAAAATAACATAAAATACTTCAAGGAAGTATATAAGAAAGTAATATTGTATTTTTATGAAATGGTTATACCAGGACCAATTTTAAAGGTCAGTGGCCAAGTAAACATTGAGATCCTAGGATCTAACAAGTCCTTATCCTGTCTGGACTATGTCCCCCTAGGGTACAGATCCCTGCTCCTTCCTAACCTGTAGGGTGTACGTTGTGTGTTGAGGTGGAATGTCTCATCCTATATATCTGTAGCCCAACAGAAACTCTTTACTGACTCTTGAGTTGGTGTGAAAATTAAATGAAATCATGAATATAAAGCGTTTAGCACAATCTCTGGACTATATTAAACGTCTAATTAATGGAAGTTATTTTGTCCTTGGTTCATCTGGTGGGATTTGCCAGGAGGGGAGAAAGAGTTGTAAGAGGATGAAGCAACTCAATTAGGGGTCTGATTCCTCCCTCATTATCTAAATCCCTCAAGGCAGGCAGAACTGATACCATGTGTCCATTCTGTTTAGAATGAGGCTCAAGTTCATGAATCCCTTCCTTTCTCCAAATTTATGACCACTCTTAGTTCAAAAAGATGTTCAGCAGAGCCTGGGTTTAAGGAGTAACTGAGCAGAGCCCTCTTGCCCTAAACATACAAATCTCAAATAGACCCCCTCCCTTTCCCCATTACTGGATCTGCCCGGTGTAGCACCTGTCACCTTGTTTTCAAGAAATGAGCACATCTTTCCCCTCATCACCTGCATTTTGGGATCTCTTTTATGATTCAGTGCCTACATGCTTGACACCAAATGTTGTCACCTTTTGCTATTATATTTTAGTTCTGCTAAACAAACAGAAACCAGATGCAAGGAATTTCTTGCTGGGCTATCAGAATGCTCTCTCTTCTCTAATTGAACTGATAATATAGAGGTTTTGCCCTTGCATGTTTCCTGGTTAGGTCTTTGACAGTAGTACTTTGTTCTCTGGCTTTCACAGTGGGAAGTGATAGGGATTATTTCATGCAATACAGGTCATAGCAGAGCAGAAGCTGACACAGACACCAAACAGGTCCATCCCCTTGGTGGCAGGTACAGGCCCATCAAACTCATTAGAAATCTCTTCCTTTACATCTCTTTTACAACAGTGAAGTCAAGTTGGTTGCAAGCAACAGATCCCAAATCTGGGTGACAAAGAGAAACATTGACTGGAGGAATGCAAGAGCAGCTCACAGAATCAAGGAAAAAGATGAACAGTCAGACATAGCAAGGATAGCCTGGAACAAGTAGGAGCATGATGTAGCAGAAGGGTTACCAATGAGGTGTATCTGCCCTACACTGTACAAGATCCGGATTTCCTGGAGGTAGATGGATGTCCCAGGTCCACAGACTAGTAGAATAATTCTCCACAAGAAACTTAGGTATTATTACCAAAGAGGCAGAGAAGGGGCTGTATATAAAAGGCGATGATGCCCACCCAGAGGATAGTGATCAGCCTTCTCGCTGAGATTCACTGGAGCAGTTCAGCCCCCTACACTTCTTTACCAAGGAGAAGAACATTCTTCCATACTGCCCTCTCCCTCAGAAGGTAGAGATGGCCCATCCATCAGGCTTCCTCAACTCCCCCATCCAGTTAAGAGTTGTGTTGAAAAGGGGATCTAATTTGTTTCACCCCTTCCACGATCACTCACATAACCCCAGTTCTTATGGATCTTGTTAATGTATTTCTACCTAACCTCAATTTCTTTAGCTGCAGAGTAAAAAACTCCTTCTAAAGATGACTTACAAGGCAGGATGGAATAATGAAAGGAACCTCATGTTTAGAGCCAGTTTTCTAGTCTGTGCAATAAGAAAGATAATTTTCTGTACCCCATCTTCTACCTCAGGGAAGAGGACAGAATGAATATTCTTAGAAGTTCTTCAAAATCACCCTGAGGTATCATCTAACCCCAACAAGAATTGCCCACATTACAAAATCTCAAAACTGCAGATGCTGGTGTGGATGTGGAGAGAAGGGAACACTTTTATACTGCTGGTGGGACTGCATACAACCTTTTTCGAAGGACGTATGGAGAGCCCTCAAAAAACTCTACCTAGACCTCCCATTTGATCTTGCAATCCCATTACTGGGCATCTATGTAGAAGAAAAAAAAGTCCTTTTACCATAAAGACACTTGCACTAGACTTTTTATCACAGCTTAATTTACTATAGCCAAAATGTGGAAATAACCTATAAGCCCACTATCCCAGGAATGGATTAACAAGCTGTGGTATATGCATACCATGGAATACTATTCAGCCATTTAAAAAGATGGGGACTTTACATCTTTTATATTAACCTGAACAGAGTTAAAACACATTCTTAGTAAAACATCACAAGAATGGAGAAGCTAGAATCCCATGTACTTGATTCTGATATGAGGACAATTAATGACTTAGCACAGGGTAGAGGGTGGAGGAGGAGGAGAGCAGAGAAAGGGAAGGAGGTTGGGGAGTGAGGTTATGGTGTGTGACACACCTTTTGTGGGAGGGACACAATTATAAGAGGGACTTTCCCTAACAAATGCAATCAATGTCACCTGGTTTTTTTGTGCCCTCAATGAATCCCCAACAATAAAAAATCTTTTTTAAAAGGTGAAAATTGATACCCCACCCCCCAAAAGTTCTTTTGTTGACAGTGAAATGTCTGTGAAGATGAAATCTGATCAATACCCAACAAGGAAAATGAACACAGGGATATTTCATCACATGACAAACCAACTGGAAAACTATGGTGGACAATGCTGCATTCGGGATAAGTCGTGTATGCCTGAAAATCAGATTTCCATAATGCTTGAGAGATTCAAGTAAGCACTGGATAACAGAAGAGTGGAGGGCAGCAAAGGAAGGAATTAACAAGAGTAAAGAGCTGTGATATCAGCTGTGTGAACAAACTGAGCACTTGTTACTTGGCAGACACACTACTCAAAACTAGGGATACAGAGATGAGTAAATATAACCTCCCTAGTTCAGAATTCCTAACAGTCCAGGAGGAAAGCTGGACATTATGTTACTAACACATATTTTCAGGGTTTGTTAAATTACAGGCATCTCGATAACTTTCTTAAGAAACTAGGGGAACAAAAGGAAGTGATGTGTAGTATTGAGTTGCCTACTGCTTTGGTCCTTGTGCTTTTCTGTCTGTGGAAAGATAAAGCAGGAGCTGGGTTCCATCTCAGAAGAAGATTCCAGAGGGAATCTGGTTCACTAGGAATTACCAAAATCCCATAAAATCAGGGAAAGTCATCCCAACTAATGAAGCAGAATGAAAATTTAAATAATGCATTAGCTATTTCCTTTTCTTTGGAACTAAACAGAAGTGCCCTAATCTTTGGAATCAAGTGTTAATCAAACACCTACATCCAGCATATAGTTACAGTGGGGTGGATGATGTATTATATAACATACGAGCTACTGGGCTTCTTTAATTAAATCAGTATTTTCTAGGTTTGGACTTAATTTTTTTTTAATCTATGCAAAGAAAGCACTTGGAAGCCCAAGTTAGTCTTCTGCAGGTCCCACTTTATTTAGTAGAAAAAACTGAAGTAAGAGCAATGATTTTAATTTCCACATTGTTAGAGAAACACTTGGGGTCATTACATATTTATTCACAGTTAACAATCGACAATCACTGTAACTGTTCAGCCACTTTGTGAGAAAAACTCAATTGCCTACATAATATCTTTGATCATGCCATTCTCTAAGAATGGAGATGATTGATTATTCTATTATCTGAACAACCAGAACCATGACAAGTAATGACATATATGTGCTTTTATAGTCTGTGGCCTAATGAAAAGTGTAATTAATTCAAAGGGAATTTTCATAAGTGAGTGTCTCAAGATTGATTTTAAAAACTCTTAAGAAGTATATCTTAAGTGTGTATGTCTGTGTATGTGCATCTATTTAATCAGAGAGATTTGGACCTGATAAAGAATCCCTTGACAGTGTTAAACCACCCAATAAATTATAGCAAGCTGTCTTCTGTAACTTTCACGTGACTGATATGTGCACATTGACAGTGGAATTGAGCCCATGGGATGTGGATGTGATAATAGGACTCCTTATGATAAGATGCTTGTGATTGCAGCATTTTAAATAGAATAGATAATTGCTCTGGCTCTCTTTCTTTTGAATCTCTCCCTACCCCCAATAGAGGAATATTATAACAAAATAAAAATATTCCAGAAAAGAGCAAGGGAATAATAATAAAGGCTATTTGTAATGTCCTCTTTTTTTTTTTTTTCAGATTTAAAGTTAGTGAACCTTGATGTATTTAACTATAGTTTCATCAAAAATAATCACCCAATTTGGTGCCCTCTGTGTTCTTCAATCCATTGCAACAAAATCCCTCTTAAAAATCTAAGCAAATGTGAAATTTTATCAACTTGCAGAGTGTGGGCTCATTTAGGGGTAATAAACTTTGGTTTTAATCATCATCATAGATGTCCTGATTTGCTATTTGGTTACTTAAGTAGGCAATGGAAACCCAAGGATGTTAATATAAAGCAAATCAAACATGACAGTTTTTAACATGTTTTACATGAGCGTTTAAAGTCTCAAAATAATATCCTTTAAATTTCCACAAGAACAACTCTCATGAGAATTTTGCTATGTATGTAAAAGGACAGTTGACCTTTCTGGAATATTCACTTTCAATATTTGAGCAACCAACATATAACACAAAAGTATCCTCTGCTAGCCCACTATCATCCCCTGGAAATTCCACTCAAGAGATTCCCAGATCATAAAAGCAGGGAGCAGTGCCAAAGTGCAGAGATGGGAAAGCTCCGTGGGCATCATAGGTTCACCCACTTAAAAACGTGGTGACTTCCTCCAGCCATGAGTAAGCCAGTGACAGCTGTCCTGCTCCACCTGAACCAGGATAGGATGATGACATTAATGGAATTGTGTTACTAGTGAGGCATATTTACAGCCTATCAACATTCACAATTGCAAAGATGTGGAAACAAGTCAAGTAAGTGCCCGTCAATCCACAGTAAACTGTGGTGTATTTATACCAGGGAATACTATTCAGCCAAAAAAAAAAAAAGAAGATGGAGACTTTGCATCTTTTGGATTTACATGCATGGAGTTTAAAAGCGGTCTCTTAAATATCTCAAGAATGGAAAAACAAATGTCCCATGTACTCAGTAGTAATCCAAAAATAGTAGATTAACAATTACAGGCTCACACAAGCGAGAAACACAATTATATTCGAGGAGTGGAGAGGTGGGGAGAGGGCTCTATTTATTCCCACCTATTGGTACAATGTAGGGGTATATGGCACGTTTCCTAGATGAAAGACTCAACTACAACTCAGACTTTGAACTTTACCTTACAAACACAAACAATGAATGTAACCTAATTGTATATAGCCTCATATTAATCTGAAATAAAAACATTCAGTGTAAGGAAGACACTGGTACCCAGCTCCAGCAGCCAGGTGACCAGTTTTCCCATAAATGGAGATGAAAGAATGTTTTCAGCAGGGAAATAAAGACTGACTCCTGGAGTGTTTCAGAGGAGCTAGGAAGTGGCCAAACCTTTGTGACATGCCCTGCAAAGTCTCAGCCTACTGTTCCTGCAGCAGAGTCACAATCTGTAGCTTAGCGATCTCTCTGCTACTGCTGATATTTCTGGGTAAATTAATAAAAAGCAAGCCCATTTTCAGTATTATTTGTTCACACTCCTGGCCAAAGTTTGAGATTCAGATCAGAATTTCATAGACTTTTCCTATTTCTAAAGAGGTCTTAAGTAAGATTCTCAGAGAGGGAATATGCTCATGCTATGTACCTGGCTCCAACCTATACCGAGGAGTGTATGGTAGACGTAAGTGTGCAGTTTGCCTTCTCATCATGGGATATCTCTGTGCAAGGTCTGATGAAAGGGAAGGACCTTAAGACTGGCTGTGGGGTTGAGGCCGCACTCTCCCACTTTCTAAGTGCATAACTTCGAGTCTCAGCTTCCTTTTGGTAAGGCAATTCAGTGTGATGCTGTTGAAAGATGAGGTGGGTTAGAGGAGGAGTTGCTGGTGAGCTGGGTCAGTGTCAGGAGACACAGACTCCACCCGAGCCTCAGAAAACTTGCTCTGAGTCTCTGGAGGCCACATCTCTCTGGACTTTGTTTTACTTATTTTTATTTTTGTCTTAATTTTTATTAACTCATAATAAAATCCCACATTTATGGGGTACAATATGATGATTTGTTATACAGTGTGGAATGTTTAAATCAAACTTATTAACATAACCATTACCTCACTTACTTATTTTTTGTGGTAAGACATTTATAATATACTCTTAGTTGTTTTGAAATGTACCCTTGCATTGTGCGCATTACAGGAGATCCCACCAAATACCCTCCTTCCACTCTCATTTTTAAAATGTGAGACTGGGACCTGTGCACCCTGTGACTCCCATTGCTCTGTTTATTCCTCCCATTTGAGAAAGAAAGGAAAGTGTCCAGATCCACGGTGTTTTACAGCAGGGTGGGGTGAAGTGCAGGTTTTAGAATCAGTCACACTGAGTTAAGTTCAGGACTGCTTTTTTACCATGTTCCTTTGGATAGACGTCTAGATGTTGGGAAGCACATGTCTCTGTTTCCTTGTATGTGAACTGGGGGAAATAATGATGCCTTCCCATAAGGTGGACGCAAGGGTGAAAATTAAGTTAAAGGCAAGAGTTTGAAATGCTTGTGTTATTACAGCTTCCTACGGCTGACAGAACAAACAACCACAGGCTTAGCGGCTTAAAACCTCACACATTTCTTATCTCACAGTTCTGTAGCTTAGGAGTCTGGCTCAGGACTCACTGGGCTAGAATCAAGGTGTCAGCAAGGCTGTGTTCCCTCTGGAACCAGTTAGTGGCTGACTGGTGCTCCCCACAATTCATATGTTGAAATCCTAAGCCTTAGTCCCTTAGAATGGGACATCATTTAAGATAAGATCATTAAAGAGATGATAAAGTTAAAAGGAGACCATTATTGTGGTTCCTAATCCAATCTGCCTGATGTCCTTATAAGAAGGGACAATTAGGACATGCAAACAGACACCAGGGGAGCTCCTGTTTACAGCAGGACCACATGAGGACACAGTAAGAAAGTGGCCATCCACAAGCCAAAACCAACACTATCGACATTGTGTTACTGAACTTCTAGCTTCCAGAACTGTGAGATAGTAAATTTCTGTTGTTTGAGTTACCCAATTTGTGGTGTTTGCTATAAAAGTCCTAAAAACCTAATATAGGGCCTCTGGGAGGTAACGTGTTCCCTGGGCTTGCCCAGCCCCCTGGGCTGTGGTCCTCCTGTTTCACCTTCAGGGCATCACTCTGGGTCTTCTGCCTCCTCCTTCCACTTTTAAGGACCCTTGAGCTGACACTAGTTTCACGTGGATAATCCAGAATACTATTTAAGGTTGGCTGATTTACAACCTCAATTCATCTGTGACAATAATTCCCTCTTACCATAGAACAATATAGTCATCAGTTTGGGACTTAGAAAGTAGGTCTCTAACAGAGGGGGTGGCATTATTCTGTCTACCACATTATGCAGTGAATTTTAGCTGATGGGTAGAACAGAACTTTTGTCCCTCCTAGTTTAGTTTATTGGCGCCAACATTGGAATGGAAATAATCAACTAATTAAATTTCACTGAGAGGAAACTGGGGAACCACCCTTATTCTGTAGTTTGTCTTTGCTTCTGTTAACATAGGCTTATTCTGGTGTGAAGAATAAGTGATGTTCCAGTGAATTGGAGCTTTAGCATTTTGACTTAACTGCTATTTCTAGCAAAGTGTTGGCCTTTTACTATTTACTTATTGGTTTCCTGGTCTTGGTATAATGGTGATTCACTCAATATTAGTCATGCTATTTCTACAGATCTGTGGCTTCACCTTTAGAAAGGAAAGTTTCCGTGTTTATGGGACCAAGACTGCATGGCCTCTGCTACATGTTTGGCCTCAATATGTTCCGAGAAGCAAAAAGCTCAGAATACAGAAAAACCAATGACTATATCTCCCAAATGGATCATTTAGGTACAAATGATAGGAACCCAACTAAAAGCAGCTTATACTGAAATGGGATTTGTTCGTCCACACTACTGCAGAGAGTTCCGACTCTGAAATTGTCTGGATCCAGGATTCTACGATATCCTGAGGGTTAGGAGTCTCTGTTTCCCCTTCCCTGTGCTTTGCTTTTCTCCACATGGGCTTCAGCCTGAGGAAGGGCATCTCAGCATGTGAGCTGGGCAACATCGGGTTTAGATTAGCCTTTTAGTCAGCATGCCAAGAGCAAAGAGAGCTCTTCCTTCCCCCAAGTGCCAAGCAAAAGTACCAGTATTGAATTTTTCTTTATGAATTTAGGTCGTGGGTTTATTCCTGAACCAGTCACTCTAGCCAGGGAGATGCAATCAATGATTGACCAGACTGAGTTTGAGGCCACCCTCAACTGGAGTCCTAGGGACCAGGGGCGTAACAACACCACTTCATGCCTAGGGATACGGAATGAGGAGGCAGAGCACCTTTTCTGGAAATGCCACTTAGGGTATTCCCTAAGTGGCATTTCCAGAAAAGGGAGCACTTTGCACATGGAATGCAAAAATAACTAATGTCTACTCTCAGGTGAGGTTTCTTTCTTTCTTTCTTTCTTTTTTTTTTTTTTTTAACTGCTGCTCCACATAACAGAGCAATTTATCTATATCTTCTGTCTTATTTGGGCACCAGACATCCCTACTGGATGCCTAGACTCGCCTAGAAATTTATGGATGGTAAGACAAATGACATGCAGGATGTGAAATCGAGTTTATTAATCACATAGTAAACAACCAAATGATTCCCTAAGGAGAAGGGCTTGGGTTCTATTCTGAGTGAAGCAAGGGGAAGGGAGGATGAGGGGACTTTGGGCTTTATAGGGTTCTGGCCCTGAGGTGTGGGTTCCCAGGCACAACCTGGGATGTGCATGGCTTTAACTTCTCTGCCAGCAGCAAGAGAGGGCACACCTGGGCACATATCAACTTGCTTAAATGCCAGACAGTCAGAAAGGGGCTTCAAAGTCAATGGACTTGGAAGCTGCTAATCAAGGTATAATCAAGTCAAAGTCTTGATTATACCTTCTCACTCTGCTTTGGCAAGAAAAGTCACAGAAGTCAAGGTTCATACTCTTGCCTTCCCAAAGCTAGTCATTTCTCCCAGATTTAGATTCTGATCAGCGTTGAAAGGACATTGTGAGGGAAATTCTCCAGGCTGCCTCCCATGAGTGGGTCTCATGATGCTATGCACACACAGGAAATACGTATGCTTCACACATGTGGGTGTCAATTAATAAGCAAGAGTGATACATCTTTTCTCAAGGGAGATAGGTTATCACAGAGACAATCCAAGAGGTACTGTTGAGGTCAGGTGGTGTCCATTAGGCATGGTACTAGGTTTGATAAATTACAAAGAGAGATAAAACGTAACATTCATGTCTCCCAGGAGCAGCTGATGTATAGTGTCTGAGATAGGAGCCTGATATGTCATGAGTGGGTCGTAGAGTTCACAAATGAATGGTGTAGAGGGCAGCTGGAAGTATTATTTTTGTCTCAGCCAACATATTGTTACCAGGGAATGCTTTAAAAAGAATCCCCAAAAAAGTAGTAGTATGTTTATGGTCTGAGATTTAGATAGTACAGGGTAAAGATGAGCATAATATCAGATGAAGACAAAAAGAACCAACTATTTCTGGACTTCACAACCTTCTTAAATCACACATGTTACATTGAGGGAGAGCAGCCAGACTCAGAAATATTTGTACAGTATGATTCTGTTCCTATGACTCCAAGAACAGGCAAAAGTGATCTGGAGGATAAGCACAGAGCTAGTGACTACTTCCAGGGAGGGCTGGATGCTGATGGGGAGAAGGCTGGGGAAAAGCATTACAGTCATGGGGAAAAGGCTGTAAATGTTCTCATTGTGACTTGAGAGATGATTAGAGGGCTGCATACAAGTAAACACTCATAAACTTTACATTTAAGATTTATTAATTTACTCTGTGTGCATTCCACAGAAATGAAAGCAAGATAAATGGCAAAAAGGATTAAGCATAGTAGTAAAAATCACACCTACAATGCATGTGGTAGGTGGAATAATGGCCATTAAGAGATGTCCTATAAACTACCTTGCATGGCATGTGAGAGTTTACAGATTGTGATGAAATTGAGAATCTTGGAGTAGGGAAATTAGCCTGGTCTGTCGGGGTGGGGGAGGCTGATGTCATCATCATGGTCATTATCAGAGAGGGGCAAGAGAGTTAATGGCAGAAGGAGATGGATGACAGGGGCAGAGGTTGCAGTGGTGTGGTGTGAAGATGGAGGGAGAGGCCATGAATCAAGGCATGCAGGCAGCCTCTAAAAGCTGGAAAAGACAAGGGACCATTGTTTCCTAGACTCTTCAGAAAGAGTGATGTCCTGCTGACACCTTGGCTTTAACCCAATGAAACTGATTTCAAACTCCTGACCTCTAAAGCAGAAAGATAATAAATATGTATAGTTTTAAGCCACCAAGTTTGTTGTAATTTGTTACAACAGTCCTAGAAAACTAATAGAGTGCATATTATTTGCCAAGGACAGGCTTAAACTTTCATAATATGGTCAATCTCAATTGATCCTCATAACTGCTATTTGACAAAAGCAGTTATCATTATTTATCCTCATTTCAGAAAGAAGGAAACTGAGATAGATCAGTATCTTCACCAAACAATAAAAGTAAACAAGCCATGATTTGGGTCCAAACTCCAGTACTCAAGGCCTTCGTGACTCAGCTCTGACCTTGCCAGGCAGAAAGGTCAGTGGAGGCACAGCTTCAAACGTCGTGGTCGAGGGGAAAACCAGAGTCCAGCCTGGGGCACAGGAACAGGTCCAGGCTGGTGTTCTAGTAGGCTGATTCTGCCTGCAGAGTACTCAGCCAGCCTTCTCCAGGGCCCATGGACATGAGGAAGTGTCATGGACTGGGAGCCTGCTGAAATAGCTCTGGTGACAGGACAATTGCTTCATAGTCATGGCAAGCAGTTAAAATATTTCACTTGTGCCCAGAGGGCATCCCACTTCACAAATATGTATTAACTAAGTTCTCTAAAATAAAAGTTTCTTCCCTGGCATGCCACACAGAGCTGCTGTCACTGTGTGCGTTTGTGTGCATGCATACATGTTAGGGTGTGTTGGAGAGGGAATTGTACCAAGCTGTTGGCTCTGTCTCTGTCCTTGGGACTCTAGCAGACCTGTCTTTACCCATTAAATGACAGTCAGAAAATTATACAACTTACCATCACAGAGAATTCCATCAACTGATATAAGAACCAGACCTGTGGCATTGTTTTCCTGAGTTCCACATTTAACTCTGCTGAGAATAGGGCACTGCTTCTTCAGTTACCAGCAGGGAATGTACATTTTTCTTCAAGTTTTCTGTATAGTTTTCTCAGTCCTTTGGCCAAAGAAGCATACTTATTAGAACTAAGGGTGTCAGAGACTATCAGAACACCAGTTCCACCTCTTCTAAGCTGGGTAACCTTGCCAGGTCACAGCCACATAATATAGGTGGAGTATCTGAATAAGCATATATTCCTTCTTCCAAAGCCAGAATGTTAGATCTTTTAAGAACCTCAGAGATCATCTAGCCCAATGTCGACATTTTATAGGCAGAGAAATTTGACCAAGGAGAGAGCTGAGTAGGCAAATGACCATCAAAAGAGTGGCTGTTCCTATTCCAATTGTATAAGCAACTGTCCTGCATAAAGTTCACTGATCATGAAAAAAAGCAGTACCATCAGAAGCACTTCTGGCAGACTATTAAGATCTATGATATGGTAATCATTTGAACTACTATGGTTATTAGTCTTATTTGCAGACACAGTGTTCAGTTATGCAGAGCACTCTAGTGCAACAGTCCCATAGAAATTTCTCAGCCATCAGTGCAGAGAGACTACTTTAAATGAATATATTCCACATTTCCCCAGACCTACTCATGATACACAGGAGACCAACTACCCATGGAAAATCAGTTCACTGCAAGGGGAGGCATGGGAGCTTTAAAACACTTCCTACTGCATGGTAGTCAAATGATTGTTTTGAAAAAAAGTAATTCTATTTTCTTGCCTTTAGGCCTTTCCAGAAGGCTATATTCAAATCTCCAAGTAAGCAGAGGTTAGTTATTTGACTTTATTTTAGGGAATATCTCTACATAGAAAAATCAATACCTCATTGTCTGTGGAACCTTCCTGACACTCACAAACTGGTTTTATGTATTTATTTGTGATATGAAGGGAGGCAGGCTTAAAATAAACAGTAATACAGTACATTGCCTGCATACACTCGATTCAATTACTGCCGTGTGTGGAAACGCTTCTGGAAACCTCAGAATTCAAACCGTTGATGTCAAATGCCTGTCAGAACCCCTGCTCTCTCTATTGGGGCAGGAAAATATTTTTGCCCAAATTCTCCTTTCTCTAGCTGTGTCATGCCACATCTCTGCCATTAAATGTAAGTCCCCTTCCTCCCTTTGAGGAAAGAGGAATGAGTAAAACTACTGCCCTCCGGGAGCTTGTCAGAGATGAGGAGCTTCGACCATAGCAAAAGCTAACCCGGACATCCTAATTGGAACATGGGGGATTTTTTTCAAAATGGCTTCCACAAAATTGGCTCACATGGTACAAAGGGGTGGGGTTGGGCCTTGGAGTTAGGCTCTCCATTGGAATAGATGCTCTCCATTGATGAGAATGACTCTAGTGGAAGTCTAGAAGGCCAAGCTCTGGCTTTGGTATTGTGTTTTAGGGTAAAGGGTTTTCAAGTATGTGTGCCCATAGCCTGGAATAATAAACTTCCCAAGTCTGAGCACTCAGCTGACAAAAAAGCAATGCAACTAGTGCAAGAAAATTAGGAGGAGACTTTCCTTAGGCTTCTGCCTTTTCTATTCTTAGCCTAGGAAGAATTTCATTCAGCAAAGTTCTCAGCAAAGAATCCATGAATGGGGCACATCTTGAAATAGATCTGTATATTCACACATGGCTTGTCCTTTGCATAAGTTCATAAATAGATTTTGGAATCACCTTTCCCATGAAAATCATGTCTATTTATACACTTTCATTCCTCCTGCATCACTCTCTTAGTGTGCCAACTGTACTAGGGATCCTTCACTTCTTAGCAAGTGAAGAATGATGGATAGGATGTTTCCCATTGCACGGGAACTTGCCCACTTCTTGATACATTATGTAGTTTGAATACACTGGTGTGGATTTTTATTCCTAGGAAAAAGCATAGGAATACTTGGTATTCTCAGGATCCATATAGGAAATGGCATAGGCTCAAAGTCTGCAACCCTCTTAATGTATGAAGGCAGCTGTGGGATAATGGAGAAGAAAGTTACACTGCTGTTAGAATGTTATTTATTTATTTATGTTTTCACTCAATATTTTCTTACATAGAATTTACTATGTACTCTTTGCTAAATACTGGGGATATAGAATAAATATAAGAGTCAATTTCTTGCCCTAGTGAAGCTTGCCTTCTTGTGAGAAAGATGGAACAAGTAAATAAAAATGTCATATTTTTAAATGTGATAAGCAAAAGACCAGGTGCAATCGCTCACAACTGTAATCCTAGCACTCTGGAAAGCTGAGGAGGGTGGATTGCCTGAGATCAGGAGTTCAATACCAGTCTGTGCAAGAGCGAGACCTTGTCTCTAAAACTTTGTGGCAGGTACCTGTAATCCCAGTTACTCAGAAGGCTGAGTCAAGAGGATCACATGAGCCCAAGAGTTTGCTGTGAGCTATGATTCTATGGCACTCTACTGAGGGTGACAAAGTGAGACCCTGTCTCCAAAAACAATCAAAAAAAGTGATAAACAAGATGTCATTAAGAGTTGTATGTGGGAGGCTCTTGAGGGAGGTAGTATTTCATTGGAGACCTGAACCTCAAGAGAAAAGCACCTAAGACAAGAATCAGGAAAACCATGTTCCATGCAGAGGAAAATGATCAATGTCATGTTACTGGGGCAGGAAAGAGCTTACTGTATTTCAGAATTAGAAAGCAAAAGTCATCTAGTAAAAAGGGGAACATGGCAAGGAAAGAAGATAATGAGGCTTAAAGAAGTGGCAGGCACTATGTTTTAGAAATACTTAGATACAGTGGGCAGAAATTTAAGTTTTGTTCTATGGACAGTAGGAAACGACTAAAATGTTTGAAGTAGGGAGATAAGGGGCTCTAGCTTGTAGAAGATGTCAAGAGCCACACGACCTCGACCTCTGAGCAAGATGATTTGCAGCTGGGGGGCGGGCCCTTGGCCAATTCGTCCACAGGTGCTCCTTGCAGAGAAAGAACCCAGCCCATGACAATCCTTGAGCACCTAGTCATTATGCAATACTCCCCTCACCTGTCTTGCTCCTTGCAGAGAAAGAACCCAGCCCATGACAATCCTTGAGCACCTAGTCATTATGTAATACTCCCCTCACCTGTCTTATGCTGTCTTAATAAAAGGCTACTGTGGAGGTTTCTTGGGGCTACCCTGCAATCAAGGTTAGCTGGTCTTCTACAAGCTTGTACTTCTAATCCACATCTTGCCTAGTTCCTTTCTGCTGCGATCAAGACCAGGGCCATACAGGATCCAACACCAGCCAACACTTTTCATTGAGAATCTGACTAATGTAGGACGACAAGTTGTAAGAGAACGCACCTGGAAGCAGGGAGAAGGGGCTCAGAGCCTGCCACCAAAGTCAGGCAAGAAAGGATGGTTTGGCCCAGGGGGTTGACAGAGGATCAGGTACAGAAAATGGAGGAGTACAATAGTCTCCAAGTCTGGAAATACTGTAAAGGTCGATGATAAATTTGGTGTGGGAGGGATCCCTAGATGTTGGCATAATAATGGTGTGAAATAGACGCTTAAAAACAATTTGCTCTGAGGTGAACTAAATATGATTTTTAGGCTCAAGTTCAACCTTTTCCCCTATGCAGCCATGGAAAAATCCCCAAGCTCTCTCAGTGGGAGCTGGAAAGGATAGAAGATCTGCAATTCCTTTCTAAGTGGCTATTTTAGTCCATTTTATGCTGCTGTCACAGAATACCACAGACAAGATAATTTATAAAAAACAGAAGTTTATTTAGTTCATGATTCTGGAGGCTGAGAAGTCCAAGAACATGTCACTGACATCCGGTCATGCTTTGGTGAAAAGGCAGAAGAGAGACGTGAGCACACAAGATAGAGAAGGGTATTGGCCAATCCATCTTTTGATCAGGGGAACACTACCATTATAACAGTATTACTCCCTTAAAGAGGGTGGCACCCTCCTGCCCTAATCACCTCTTAAAGGTCCTACCTCTTATCTTTATAAGGGCAATTTAACTTCAACTTGAGTTTTAGCAAGCACATTCAAACCACAGTAGTTGCCAACCTCCCAGATGGAGGGATCATAATGAGGGCAACATTTCTGGAGCTATCAGAGCCCCTCGTGATTTTACCAGGGGTTCTTAGTATTCACTGAGCAGGATTTAGGCATAGGTGACCCTCATTTTTTTTTTTCTTCTCTACCATGACTTTTAGCTTCACTCCCTGTGGGCCCTTCTAGGGATAGGAAAGTCGCTAACTCTCCTTGACCTGCCATGATTAACTTTGGATGAGTTTATCCAGAAACTTGTCAGTTCAGATGTTCATTTGGCTGATGGACAAGAAACTTGTGGGAACCAGGCTGCTACCACAAAACCATCTCAGGAAAATCAAAGAGCAGCCTGGGGGCTTTTAGAAGTTTATTCCTCATAGAGAGCATTTGGGTATATTGTTAATTATATGCTTTATTATGGATGCTAATTTGTGCTGGAAGCTGATACAGTGTGTGTTAAAATTTAGCTTTAGTTAATGAAGTTGGTTAAGTATTCAATATATCACTGAGCTCACAATTTCCTCTCTTGGGTAGAACAACATGGTGTAAAAAACTAAGGATGGTGTTGGAGGAGAGAACAGATTCTCAGAGCAAGCTTCTTCTCTGTGACTCTGGAAGGTCTCCGATGCTGCACTGTGCTTGCACTGTTTTAATGTGAGATAATGTTCAGTGGGATAAAACCATGGGCATGTGTTAAAAGAGAAGTATTGTTGTGATTACTTATTAGCATAGTCATAAAGAGCCCCTGTGTGAGCTGCAATGACACTAACTAGAGCTCTTGATTTCTTCTAAAACAGTCTTCATATTTTAAGAAGAGAAAAAGGAAGCTGGCATTAAAATATATATATATTCAGCATGTCCCACTCAGCTCAGTTCTAAAGCAAAATCATCACTGATAACTTAAAAATGCAAAGAATAAACAAACTTATATTTGACTTTTTCAGTAAAGAAAATCATCTATTTGCTCTGCTTTCATTGAGGTTAAGTGAAGCTACATCTCTGACACATCAATGAAATAATAGACTCCTGGTGAGCCATTTAATTTTTCTTTCATAGCCAACTTTCACTTTGGGCTGAAAGAAGGGGGAAAAAAACAATTTCCTCTATAAAGAATAATTTATGTTGACCCTGATTAGTAGGCATTTTTCCTTGGAGCCTAGCTCCAGAGAAACTAGGCACTGGGGAGGCTCTGAAAGGGAAGAGCCAAGTCATCTGAGCCCCAAGCCTTGCAGGAAGAGTGGCTTGATACCTTGCCTGCGTCCTTTTCCCTTCTTTACCCAACCAAGGCTCCTTTTGTGTCCATCTGTCCTGTCCTTAACACAGGCCTTGAGATTGGGGCAAGTAAGACGCTACTTTTCCTTGATTACTTACTAACCACCAACCTCTGTACCAAGTGTGCGAATGTGATAGACATTTCATTCAATCCTCACAACAGCCACTGTTCCCAGAATTCTTGAATTTCAGAAGAAAAGATCAAGGCCACACAACTGTCTGGGACAAACTCAATGTGCTGAAGTACAATGTTCTAAACCAAGACTTGGCTTTTTTTTTTCCTTTCAAGTGCCCATTGTAAATATTTTCAGTTCCAGGCTCGGCGCCTGTGGCTCAACGGGTTAAGGCACCAGCCACATACACCTGAGCTCGCGGGTTTGAAGCCAGCCCGGGCCCGTCAAACAACAATGACGGCTGCAACCAAAAAGTGGTCGGGTGTTGTGGCAGGTGCCTGTAGTCCCGATTACTTGGGAGGCAGAGGCAGGAGACTCGCTTGAGCCCAGGAATTGGAGGTTGCTGGAGCTGTGATGCCACAGCACTCTATCCAGGTTGACAGCTTGAGGCTCTGTCTCAGAAAAAAAAAAAAATATTTTCAGTTCCCCAGGCCATATGGTCTTTGTTAGATCAACTCACTTTTGTTATAGACAAATTGTAACTATAGACAAATTGTAAACGGCAGATGTGTGATCATGTTCCACTAAAAATTTATTTATAAAAATGGTGGGATGGCTGGTGGGCCATAGTTTGCCAACCTTTTTCCTAAAAGGTTGCTCTTTTTTTATTTCCCTGGGTCTTTGGTAAAGATCTCAGACTTTGGAATTTGACAGAGCCATTCTCTGTCACTTGCTTGCTATTCTTATGTTGAAAAAAATCACTCAACCTCTGATAGCTTGTTTTTCTCATCTGTAAAATGGGCAGAAGGGCAATGTAAAATGGTTGTGAAAATCAAATGCAAGATTGGATACAAAGTATGAAACACAGGACTTGGCACTGGGATAGCTGTTGAATTATAGCTTCAGGTCCTTAGAAGATGGATGTGCTCTGTCTTTGGAGAAAAATTATCAATCTAGGCCTCTCTTCAGTAGCTGAGCAGCCCCAGACAAGGTAGGGAATGTTCTTCCTTTCAGTCCATGTTTCTACTTCCATAAGAGCACCTTGGTATTAGGAACCAAAGTCAGGAGCTTTTACAATGGGAATTCAGGGCACTAAGACCCCAAGGTATATTACAGCACAAAAAAGGAAACAAAGACATTTTAAAAATGCTTTTTAGAGATGGTAAGAGACACAAAGAGTCCCTCACTGCTTTACATTTGTAAAGATATCCAGTTCTGTTGGCTTTCCAGTTCTAATCTGCAATAAAAAAGCTAGAGGGCTACAACAAAGCATCTGGCTCCATCCACTCACTTTCTTTTTTCCCCATCCTCTAGCATGAAAAAGCAAACCAGAGAGATGCTTTAGAATTGGCTTCTACAATGCTTTTTCTGTCAATCAGCTGCTGATTCTGGAAACACAAAGATGATCACATGACACAATTTCTGTTAATATCTTTCCTTCTGATTTGACCATCCTAGAGGAACCACAGTCACCTGTTCTTTACTCATGGCTCCCCAGGGTACGGAACAGTAGGCAATTAAACTTCAGAATTAGGGTGAAGTAATGTCAATGGTAGTGATAAGAAGGCAAAGAGCCAGGCAGGCTTGCATCCTAGCTCAGTCTCATGTAGGCAGAGCAAGCCTCGAGGAGCTAGTCATTTTGTTTCTCAATAGTGTTGTACACATTTGTCTGCTTTCCTTTACTGAGACAAGAAAAGAATAATTCATTTCTTTATCTTCTATCACTTGCCTAGTAGATTAAACCCAAAAGAACATTTCTGAATTAGCTCTTATAACTGAAAAGTCTAGAGGATATTGTTCTCAGATATAGCCGGATCTGGGAGTTCAACCATGTCATCTAAATGTCGTGTCTCTTCATCTGTCTTTTCTATCCCTATTGTTGCTCCCATCCTGTCTGTCTCTCTCTCTTTCTTCCCTCTCATTCTCTCATGGAATAAGATGGAGAAAAATAGAGCACCCAAGGGGTAATAAAAATCTCAAAACTAAGGTGTAGAGCTAGGTGATGGTAGTCATAAAATATTTGCTGAAGGCACAAGCGTGTACATTTGGAATTGTAGTCCTCAAGGAGAGGTCTGAAGCAGTGTTTCCTTTTTATTATTATTATTTTATTAAATCATAGCTGTGTATGTTAATGCAATCATGGGGTAAAATGTGCTGGTTTTATATACAATTTGAACAATTTTCATTGAACTGGTTAACATAGCCTTCATGGCATTTTCTTAGTTATTTTGTTAAGACATTTATAGTCTACATTTAGTAAGTTTCACCTGTACCCTTCTAAGATGCACTGTAGGTGTGGTCCTACCAATTAACTTCCCTTCACCTATTCTAGCCCCTCCAGTCCCCTCCCTTACCCCTTTCCCCATATTCTTGTGCTATAATTGGGTTATAGCTTTCATATGAGAGCAATAAATTAGTTTCATAGTAGGGATGAGTACATTGGATGCTTTTTCTTTCATTCTTGAGATACTTTGCTAAAAAGAATATATTCCAGCTGTTTTTCTTTTGACCTGTGCTCTTTGTGTAGAGTCTCCTGGGATTAGTTGCCACTGTGAACTTTCCTGGGCTCCATCCCAGAGTGTGATTACTAGGAAAAAGCCTTGGAATAAGCATTTCTTTAGCAAGTTCCCTCCAAATATTGTGAACACTACAGTTTAGAGCAATCTTAGATGTAGCTGCCTTTTGTTTTGCACAATTCAATAATAAACATTGTATTAAGGATATACACTGAAGCTAGTCCAGGAAATATCAAATATCTAGGGTGGATGCTTAAAAGAATTTCTAGAACACTAATTCTGGGAGGCTGCTGGATCTTCCTTCTCTATAAGCTTCTTGAATAAAGTACACAGACAACCTTGACTTGCAGGTGAATTCTGCTGTAGACAGAGCTTCCCTGAGACCTTAAAAGGAGTCAGTGTCCTCTTTTTCATGCAGCAGTGCAGATAGCATGGAAGCATTCTGAAAAGCCCAACTCTAGCTGGCTTTTGCTCTGGATGACTTGCCTAGAGAAAAAGGTCTGTTAGATATTAAGTCCTTAGGACATTTCCATGAGTTCCATTCATCCATCATTCAAATCTTAGAAAGTACACTTTCCCTAATTCTAGTGGTTCTCAATCCATCTTCCTGCTATACCAGATCCTAACAAGGGCTCTATAGTCTGCAGAGAGATGGCTGGGTCATCATTCTTTCTCTGCTCCTTTATAATCTGACTGACCTTAAACAAGTTATTTAACATCTCTGAGACTTAGTTTTCTCATAGGCAACACCTGTCTCAGAAGGTGGGCAAGAAGTAAGAAAGAGAATAATACATGGAAGGCACTTAGCATAATGTCTGGGACTTAATAAATACTCAATAAATATCAGCTGCTATGATTTGGCTTTTCTTATTAATACTCAACCTGTGATATGCCCAGAAAGGAGAAATAAAATTTTAATATAAGAAAGCTAATCAGGCTCTTATATTTTTTGCAAACTAACATTGGGAGAGCCTGGGGGAAAGGTTTGGCCTTAATTATACATAATTACATAGACAGAATAATAAACATTCAGTTCACTTCCATTAGGGACTCAGGAGAGTTTGGTTAAGACCATGATCTTTGGTGCAAGACAGACTTGTGTGTAAGCATGGCTCTGTCACTATTTCTATAATGTTGGGTGAGGTACTGAACCTCCCTAATCTCAATTCCCAATCTGTGAAATGGGAAGACTCATTGGATCCATCTCACTGGTTTACTGTGAGGACTGATTGGTTGTTGAAGACAAAGCCCCCAGAATGGTGTTTGCTCAATGGAGAATGGTTTACTATCATTGCACTACCTCTAGGAGTGTCCAACCTTTTTTCTTTTCTGCCACACATTGGAAGATTGAGAGTTGTCTTGGCCCACACAATAAACACATTTTCAAAAGCTAATTATCTAGAAAAAGGTACTTTTTATGATATCTGGCATCACAGATAAGCAAAAAAGTCCTCACAAAATTAGCATGTGGCCCAAGGGCCGAAGGTTGGACAACTTTGATAGCAGGCCTTTGTCAGTAGTGTTTTCTGTGTGCTTCACCTACTTTGTGGAAAGAAAATTCTATTGAATTTGTCTTCTTTCCCATTTAGAATGGCTGTACAGTAAGTTTTAAAACTTACTGCTATCTTATATCATCAAAAAGCAGCTCTACCCAATCAGCAAAGAGAAGCTTGAGTTAGAAGAATGGGAAGAGGGTGATAAAATGGCTTTCTCAGTTTACTTAAGATTATGAATGTTCTAGAATCCTTAAAGTAATCTAAGGGGAGTATTATCAAATCCACATGAATTACTTCTTTATTTTCTTCTTTCCCTTTCTTCCCTTCCTCTTTTCTTTTCTTCAAATGGATATGAGAAGGAGAAGTAAAGATTTTTTTACCCCCTTGAAGTTGGGCCATCCTTTTTTTTTTTTTTCCTATGGCAGCTGCTGGTGAAACACAAAAGTTCCCATTTATTTCTTCCTACTTATTCATTCTTACAATAAAATAACAGAAGAATGAAGGAAGGCACTATCAAAGGCATTTCTTTTCAAAGAAAAAAACTCCTCAATAATCACTATTACTGTTGGAAGTTCCTTCTGCTTCTTTGACAGTGTAATCATTTTTCTCTCCTTTATTTTTGCCTGTATCCCTCAGGCACCTAAAACTGAGATAGTTTCCCCCCATCCTGCTTTTTTTTTTGCAGTTTTGGCCAGGGCCAGGTTTACCATCTGATAGTTTCCTCTTTTCAAGACATGCCTGTTGCATTAAAAGCTACAGAGGAAGCTCAGCATGGTTCCAGGGCATGGCCAAGGCACACATAGCTGAGACTTGTTGCCCCTGGTGGGAGGCATAGCACTACTCTGGGGGAGGAGGGATTTTAGGAGGCCCATGGACAGAGTCTCCAATAAGCCATCAGATCACAAGGTGAGAAGTTATTCCCTTTCCACTTCCCTTTCAGACCTCCAGGACCAAGATTCCTGTCTGGTGCTAGGGCATTTTAACACCTTTCTAACACTTAATAATGTCCCTTTACAAACAAGTGAGAAGGCTGGCTTTTGAGCAGGGCTTTCAGCAGGCAACAAGGCCTAGCTAGAATTTAATAGCTTTTTTTTTCATGAGGTTCAGCTTTATGGTTAGGGGGCATTCAGGTTTTCCATTTGCTGCAGTCATTCTAAGTATCCTTTTCCTTGAACAATGTAAGATAAAAATGAGAACTGAGTAAAAAAAAAAATTAAGTAAATAACATAAGAACTACGTAGATATGGAAAAAATGTTGATTGTTGGGAAGGTTGAGGAGGACTAAAGTTTTGGAAAACTGCCCTGATGCAGCAACGGACATTTCCTCTTATGGGGTTACTCCCAGAGCAGAAACATCTTGCCTCGAAGCCAAATATCTGGATGTATTAGTTTGTGAGAGTCCCTATGAATACACAAACACTAGCTCCCAAAAGAGTAAAGATGGTGTTGGGATGGTTTACCTTTAGTCTTTAGCTGTGAATGAAAAATGGGCCTCCAGAGTCTTTCTTAAGGAGGAGGGGCAGAGGAGGAGGTTCAGGGAAGCAGGGAGATGAGGCTGTAGAGTTTGTCATCCTGGGTTTGCTTCTCAGCCAGGAAGCTGCCATCATGGATTCTAGATTTACAACCCCTGAATTTGAATCCAAATAGACACCCAGTAACTGGGTAATCATGGACAGGTTATTGCATCTTTTGGACTGTAATTTTCCTATTTTTAAAATGAGTTCATAATAGAACTTACAAGGAATTATAAAGATTGAATAAGTTGGCTCAGTGCCTGTAGCTCAACAGGCTAAGGTGCCAGCCATGTACACCTGACCTGGTGGGTTCAAATCCAGCCTGGGCCCGCTAAACAACAATGATGGCTGCAACCAAAAAATGGCAGGGCGTTGTGGCAGGCGCTTGTAGTCCCAGCTACTTGGGAGGCAGAGGCAGGAGACTCGCTTGAGCCCAGGAATTGGAGGTTGCTGTGAGCTTTGAGGCCACGGCACTCTACCCAGGGCAATAGCTTGAGGCTCTGTCTCAAATAAATAAATAAAGAAAGAAAGAAGGAAGGAAGGAAGGAAGGAAGGAAGGAAGGAAGGAAGGAAGGAAGGAAAGAAAGAAAGAAAGAAAGAAAGAAAGAAAGAAAGAAAGAAAGAAAGAAAGACTAAATAAGTTAATGTACCTAAATAAAATGCCTAGAACATAATCTCATAGTAAGTGCTCAAAAAAAATTAGGTGCCATTATTATTGTCATCATCATCCTCATCCCCACCACCTTTGGTGATCTTCTGAGTCTCATTTTCCTTGCTTGTAAAATTAGGCTAGTACTACTTGCCTCACAATGTCATTGGTTAAGTGGCTGATACACATACAATAAATGCCAGTTTCCTACTATTGATATCCCATGTAAGACTGGTAAGCCAGTACAAACTTCCAAAGCTCTGGGTCTGTGGCTTTTGTACCTTACTTTGGAATAAAAGCTCATCACAATGGGGTTGATGAGGGAAAGGACAACCTGTACGTGGCCATTCATGCAGTTATCAGCAATGCCTGACATGCATAGCTGTGGGAGGCAGATGTGAATATCAGTTGTCCAAAGTAGCACCTTTGCTGTATGATGAAGGCTGGCCAATCAAGCCCAGAAAAGTCGCCCCATTTGTAGGAGTATTTGAGTAGCCACGTGAGCTCCTTTTCCCTCAACACAGACACACTGATTCATTAAGCAGTTAAGCCCAATTTTAAACCCAAACCACTTCTCTTGACTGAAGTTAGCACCATTTTATTAAGTTGGTAGCGAGCTGTAGGTGCCCCACTTTCCTTTTGTTCATCTACTATCGATCTAAACTAATCACTTAATTAGCCTAGACAAGAAATCTTCTGCAGTGTTAAATAACTCTAAAAACCTACCAGAGATGCTCTAGTGGCCTGATTGGATTTAACTTTCATTTCATTACCTCTAGCCTAAGGTATGGTAAATGTAGGGCCTGAAAAACAAGGTGGATTCTGACTTAAAAACAAATTCTTTTTACTTAAAAAAAAAAAAAAAAGAGGCATCCCCATAGGCCACTAGTTTTCAAAGTGTGGGCCCTGACCTGCCACTTGTAGGATTACCAGGGAACTTGTCCATGCCTGATCCCACTCCAGACCCACTGAATCGTAAACTCTAGAAGCAGGGCCTTGCAATCAGTTTTAGCAAGTCTTCCTGGTGATACCAATGAAGGCTACAGCATGAGAACCACTGTTTGTAGACTATCACTTAAGGTTATAGACTTATTTTTGTGAGTTCAACTTCTGGCAGAGAGAAGAAAATGAGTAAAAAGAGAAAAAAAGGGAAATGGCAGGTAAGAAAATCAGAAAAGTGGAAGAATGAGAGAGCAAGCTGAAGTTTATTCACTAAAGCATGACCGCAGACCAGCAGCCTGGGGCTCTTGGAACCTGGGTACACGGCTTTGAATCCTTCCTTGGGAACTAGGAGGGAGAAGTTCACACCAGGGCAAACTGACTAGAAAAAATGCTCAACAAAGAAAACTCCAGAAATTGGCTCTAGGCCCAGACCATATCCTGGAGAATCTTCTTAAAACAGCCACCATGGTCTTTTATAACCGAGACCTGGAGAGAAAGGAGAAAAAGAGAAAGGAACACAAAAGAATGACAGCTCTAGTAATGGCACTCAAACAAACGAGCAACTTTCTTGGGCAGAGGGAAACCAGAGGAGCTAAAAACAAGTGCTTCCAATGTGGTCAGACTGGCCACTTCAGAAAAGACTGCCCCCAGAAGCACCACTGGCTGGGCAATCCACCTGGTCCCTGTCCAGAATGCAAGGGTAACCACTGGAGGGTGGCCTGTCCCCAGAGGCAAAGGCCTCCTGAGACAGTGACCCCATCAGAGCCCAAACTGGACTGAGGGTGCCTGGGGCAAATTCTCATGGCTCCAGCTGTGTCATCACCCCTCAAGAGCCCCAGGTTTGCCTTATAGTGGAGCGCCAGGAGATAAAATTTCTTTTAGACACTGGAGCAACCTTTTCTGTACTTCTCTCTAACCCTGGTCTTTTATCTCCCAAATCCATAACTATAGAGGGGGTGTCTGGAAAGCTGGTTACCAAATTTTCCTTCCAGCCTTTAAGCTGCAATTGGGATGACTTGCTATTCTCTCATGCCTCCCTAACTATGCCTGAAAGTCCTGCTCCCCTTTGCGTGAGGGACATACTAACTAAAACAGAAACTTTTCCCTCCTGGAGATCTAGTCATGATCAAAACTCTCCCCCTCCATTCACCTTCCCTAACCCCAACTTGGGAAGTCCCCTTTCCTGTTATCTTGCCTTCTTCTACAGCTGTTAAAGTTATAGGAGTTGATTCCTGCATACATCATTCACAAGTAAAATCCTGGAACCCTCCATCTTCTATGGAGGCAGAGAATGAAGACAGCCAACTACAGACCACCTACACTTGTGAGCCAAAAGAAAGTTTGAAGTTATCATTTAGGAAATACTAAGAAAAATCCTAATATGGTTTTCTTTTAGCACCACTGAATAAGTGCTTTTGACCCGACGCTGTTCTACCTTTGCCTATAACTGATTATACTAATCAGATTTATTTTTTCCAGAAATGTCATCAAGCCACACGCAATAAAGATGGTTCCAGTCCATGCACCCCTGTATCACTCTCCCTCCAGAGAAACCCTAACTGCCCCCTTCTATCATCTCCCGATTTGGCAGGAAGCAGTTAGATCGAGTCTTTGCCCTTTTTCCCTAACAGCAGTTAGAGTTTCTACTCAGAGAGGGAGAATTGATGCAGGACACTTGTCGCCCAAGCCAGCTCAGCGGAGCTGGCAGACCTGCCACCTCCTCCTTGGCGATATGGGTGCTGCAACTGCCAGCTGAAGAACCAGCGGGCTGGATGACAGGCAAGGAGGGGGACCTCCAACCCCCACCGGAGGCTCCAATAGCCAAAAAGGCCGGACAACTGCTGAGGAGACATCTGTGCCTTGGTGTCTCCTTCACTTTACACTTAGGACTAAATGTGGAACCCCCATTTCCTATGCCTAGGTCAATTTTATGTGAATTTCCTAGGCCTCAATACCATGAATGGACTGTGTCCATTTGATACATTCATTCACTTTGCCCGGGCGGAAGGGACTGTGTTCGTTCATTGATGCATTCATTCACCTTGCCCCCAAAAGGGACTGTGTTCATTCGTTTCCTGGCCAAGGAACCCATACACCTATATATACACTCCGAGACTAAAAGCATAAAGGGGAGACAGGGAAAGACCGGGAGAGAAACGGAGAGAGCTTGTCTCTTCCCACTTGAGTTCTCTCTCTCTACCAGGAGCTTTAGTATTTTCTGTATTCTTTTCTGTAAATAAACTCTGTCTTACCACTAGAAAAAAAAAAAAGAAAAGAAAAAGAAAGCCAGGAAAAGAGAGCAGGATTACTTCTAGTCCTTTTTCAGCATTACTAGCATGATAAAATGAGAATTCTAATCATGGTTATACAGTTTGAAAGAAGCTCTTATTTTAATGAACAGTTTTATCTGTTCATTAAACAGAACTTGGCTTCATTTAATGCAGTTAGTAATACAAATACTCCATTTAAAATTTAAAAATCAGGAAAATTGCAAACTAGATGTAAAGGCAGAATGACAGAGATAAGTTAGGAGTATCCCAGGCAATCACAGACATGAATCATCTTACCCAGAACCCTCCTTCTACTTTTCCATCTCTATAATTTAGCCATTTTCAGAACATCATCCACGTTAGAATCTTCCAGTAGGAAACACTGAATCTGACAAAGCATTTGAGATTCATTCATGTTGTTGTTTACATCAACAGTTCATTATTTGTATTGACTTTCAACTGTATGGAGAGAATACAGTTTGTTTATCCATTCACGCATTTAAAAGCATTTGACTTGTTTTCAGTGTTGATGATTATGAATAGTACTGCTATAAATATTAAGTTATATCTGCCTAATAAATGATAATGTTGAACTTGCTTTCATGAACTTATTTGTTTTTCATATATGTTGTTTGATGAAATGTTAACTTTTTCCCAATTTATATAATTGTTGGTTTCTTTCTGACTAAGTTTTGAGAGCTCTTTATATAATCTAGACACAAGTTATTTATCAGCTATGTGATTTTCAAATATTTTCATCTAGTCTGTAGCTTGTCTTTTTATTCTCTTAGCAGTGACTTGCTCAGAGCAAGATATTTTAATTTTGGTGAGGTTCACTTATCAATTTTTCCCTTATCAATTATACTATTAGTCTTATAGCTAGAAACTTTTGTCTTACCCAAGGTCAAAGATGGATTTTTTCCTATTTTCCTTCCAAAAAATTGTGTGGTTTTGTACATGTTTAGTTCTCTGACCCATTTTAATTTTTGTAAAAAAAAGTGTGTGGTTTAGGTCTCAGCACTTGTTTTATGTATGACTATCATATTTTTCCAAAACCATTTGTTGAAAGATGATCCTTTCTCCATGGAATTGCTTTCCTCCTTTGTCAAAAATTTACTGACCGTGTGTGTGAGGTTTTATTTCTGCTCACTCTGTTCTGCTCCCTTTATTTGTGTGTTTGCTCTTTTGTCCACACCACACTTTCTTGAAGACTATATATTTTTTTTTCAAAAATCTGTTAGCCATTTAATTAGGTTCTTTTTAAGAAATTTAAAACACCATTTTGTGAGGGTAAGCTCCATTTGTCAGGGCAAACACGCATCGCAGGTAGCCCTGGAGCTGAGGAATAGCCTTGATTTTCGGTAAAATTTGCGAGTCCACAGCTTTTTGATCAACCTTGTGCTGTTCT